>JARVGV010000002.1:4829915-4845461 GCA_031762435.1 Hypsolebias longignatus
GGCGGAGCCGTAAACGCGAAACGCCGTAAACCAAGAACGCCGTAAACCAAGGACTACCTGTATATATATATATATATATATATATACACTATATATATATTAATTCGGTTAGATTATTGTATGTGGTTAGGCAAGAATCATGGACCATGATGTTTGCAGATGACATTGTGATCTATGGTGAGAACAGAACTAATAAAAATGAACTTGGAGAGGTGGAGGTATGCATTTGAAAGAAAATGACTGAAAGTCAGATTTGGCAATACAGAGCATGAGAAGTAGGTAGGTGGAACAGAAAGGCTACAAGTTGCAGAGCTCACAAAGATCCTGGACTTCAAGTACTTGGGGTTAATTGTCCTGGAAATCAGGGAGTGTAGTTAAAAAGGTAAAGACATGAGTTCAGGCAGGATGGAATGGATGGTCCTAAGCAGAGCTGTTCCACTTTAACAAAAATACAGGAGGCAGAACTGGAAGTGACCGAGCTAAGCGTGGTGAGAGTCTCCTTGGGAGTGACAAAGATGGATAAGATTAGGAATGATATTAATAGAGGTACCTCAAGGATTGAACAACTGAAAAACACCATTAGAGAGGCCAGAAAATGTGTTACTGGTTTAGAAATGTCCAGAGGAGTTACAGTAGGTACATTAGAAGAAGGATGTTAGAAATGCAGATACCAAAGAAAAAAGACAAAGTGGAAGCTCAAGGAGTAGCTATAAGGATGCATTTAGAGAGGACATGAGGTAGTTGGAGTGAAGATATAGGATGCAGAAGACAGAGTGAAGTGGATGAGAAAGAAAACCATTTAGTTGTATGAACAAGTCTATTTCCATTCCATAATTTGTACAGATTGTGACAGTGCAAATCTAGAAATTTCCCCCAAAAAGAGCAAACTCCTTTCACCCAGTTTCTGCTCAAATGACTTCTGATGATTTCTGGAACAGTTTGAATAGTTCTTGTTGGAGAGACCTGTAGATGGAGGGTTGTCGGAGTAGCTCGTCATCCAGCACTGTTCCCCTGACAAACTCATAGCAGATGCCATTCTGGAAGCTGCAATAGATCTCAGGAGCACAGCCATGAGCATGGAAGACCTGGAACATCTCCACCTCTTGATCCCGGTTCACATAGAGCTCTGTCATTCTGCCGTACAACCGCACTAGAACACAGCCGGGCTCCTGGAGTGAGCCCACAAAGCAGCCTATCAACTGGTTGGTGATGCCTTCTGTAAATGCCTGGAAGGAAAATAAAATTAAAGAGTTACTGTATGATTGCATAAAGTACCAGCACAACGCAAAAGGACCACCATTAACTGAACAAACAAAACTCATTAATAAATTGTAAAATCATCATAGAAAAATTACTAAGGTGCAACAGAATATTGTCCAAGAAGTAGCTGGTTCCATTTATTCTGGTTTGTCCAGTTCTTGCAGTTTTCAGTGGCTATCTGCAGTGTTTTAAACATCTGTTCAGTCTGGTATAGGGTCTCAAAGAAGAGGAACCAGAAACGAATGACACGAAAAGTTCCTGCAGTGAGAAACAGGAACACATGGCCTTAAATACCGGGTCTCGTCTGCCATAATCAAGAACAGCTGGTGATCACTAATGCTGCACTGCCACTCAGGAAGCTGCAAAGTGTGATCAGTGAACGCGAAAGTAACAATCCTGCAATAACATCCTAAAACTTTAACTTCTATGACTAGTCCTTTTTACAATATAAATGTTCAAAATGAAACACTGATAATATAAAAATGATCATGCTTGTGAGGATAAACTGCATGTTCTTTTATTGACTGCAAATTAAAGCTTATGGGATGGGTCAACTAATCCACGGAGTCACTGACTTTCAGTTTGGATATCTCGCTACTCAACTAATGTGCTATGGCACACCTATTACTTCAGTCTACATGGACAAATGATCAGTGGCAGTGCTAAATATTTGTTGCCATTTGAAGTTTCCTGAAAGGGAACGGTCATATTAATACCAACTAAACTACCTACTTCTCTGCACAATGGTATACTGCAGAGCGTTGGAGCCTCCTTGCTAAACTGGGAATTTATGGCAAAACAATTTTGACATGTTGGTGAACTTTGTTGTACATTCCCTTCCAGTATTAATGGTCAAAGATTTAGGCTAATGTTTTATCTTTGCCAAAATGACCAACAGAAGTTATTTTTGTCATGACAGGCCTTCAAGACAATTGGCAGGCAGCTTTAAGGGAGAACCTTCTTTTCTAAGGTGTACTCTGGTCTAGGCCAAACCATACCAGAGTTTAATCTGGCAGGGATTATTTGGACTGCTACATCGGTTGGATCATCATTGTAGTGAGAACTGAGCTCAGTTTGTGTTCAAACCGTTAGTAGGAAGCTCTGTTTCTTCATGATTACTTTCTTAATGAGATCCCAGATAGAAAAATCAGACTTATGGCAGTTATTCCATGTATAGTAACATTTTTAAAAGTTTGTCAAAACAACACAAAACTAAAAATTCCACAATTCCTAAAGTTAGTGCTTGACAAGTAAATGCTGATTAAATGTTGGTGTTTTAATTCTCAAAATGAATCACAATTCAGTGTTTAAGCAGTAAGAATATTTAACCTATAGATTCTAATTTTAGGTTAAATCATTTCAATATGTGAAAAAAACAACAACTGTATAATAAAAGTACTGATCTAAATAATTACTTTAAAAAGAACCAAGTACACAAATTATTTCTTAATTTCATCTATTGTTTCCTTTTGGCCACTACCTTCTGCAGGGGTCTCCCAGAGTTTGGTAACTCTTATATGTTGGATGTCCTTCCAGACTCAACCTTGGCTCAGATCTGCTACATTCAGATACAAGACCAGACTAAAGACTTAAAACATATACACAGTAGTGTGCACCTTGATAGCAGTTTATCTGTTTTAACTGTGCTCCATAAATGAAGATGACTTGACTTGACTAGTGCAAGTAAATGTAATTCATTACATTTAGTCTCTGAATATGAGTAATTTACAATATTGGCGGTTTTAACAGACGTGACCGAACCAAGAACATGTACAAAGTACATACAGAACAGGATTGATGTAAGGGGAGCAGAAAAAGTATAAAATGCTTGTACTAGGCAGATGTTTGAGTGAGTTAAAAGTTTCATCTCAAAAAGCACTTGAGGGGAAACAGACATATGAACAGGTGGATGTTTCTTTCTGCAGTGCAGATCCAGAACAGTCTGTTCTGTTTCTGTACACAGAAAGGCCACAATGATCACAGTTTTTCTGCAAAGGCTCTCTGTGACATTTGTTGTCATTCAGCGGTTTCCCATTCTGAGCCACAATCCCTTTGGTATTTCCTCAGTTTCAGATTGGATCTGAACACAACAGCTTCTCGTCTAGATAGAGACTGAACAAACATGGCCACCTTGACATTTGATTTATTATTTATAAAGGACTGGAGAGTTGATTTAATATTGTGTTTAGTTTCCTTTTTTATTTCATTTTTTCTGTCTATTGTTCTTTTACATCTTTTCCCTTATTTATTAACTGTTACTGTATTTTGATAATACAATATAGTATGAGTGGAGCAGATTAGAATGTGAAAAAATAAAAAAGTAATTAAATACCCATGCTTTGTGGTTTTATATTCTACTTTAGATAAACCAATAAAGCTGAGGTTCTTTTGAAGTATAGCGTCCTTCACACTGGATGATGCCACCACTGTGGTCTCCATGACTGCCATCCATTCGTCCAGTTTCTCTACTTGATTTTTCATTGAGTCATGGTGGAGCTGGTGTGTCTCCAGCATTCATTGGGAAAATGGCGAAGTACACACTGGACAGGTCTCCAGTCCATTACAGAGCCACAACAACAAACAACCATTCACTCTCTCACTCACACCTAGGGACAATTTAGAGTTACCGGTACTAATTGACACAACACGCATGTCTTTGGTTAGTGGGAAGCAACCTGAGTATCCAGAGAAAATCCACACATGAATATGGAGAGCATGCAAACTCAACATATAAAGGCCCTGGAAGGAGTTGAACCTGTGACCTTTATTTGTGAGGCTACATATCTAACCACAGCTCCATGATGCTTCACTCCAATACCTATTAATGCGGCTGAATCACAGACAATTTGAAACACCTTCTTTGGCATAAGGGCAAACGTGACAATGCTCAGTACTTGCAGAGTAAGGTCTCTGGGACTAAATGCTGAACATATCAGCAGCATGTTACCACAACAGTACTACTGCATACATCTACAACTGTACCTCGCACCAAGCCTCACGCTGGGACAACTCTCTTGGTGCAAACTACTAGAAAATCAGGTGATGCTAGTTCAACGTTATCATAATGTGTGTGGGCATGTTGGGTCGTAGCCAAGACATCAATCCTGCTTCAAATTCTCAACAACCAAGTCATGAGGGTGTGCACAGCCACTGTGTCAGGAATGTGCTGCCATGCTCCGCCCAGGACCTCGATACACTGGAACTATGATAATAAACCATCACAAAAACTTTTAAGACATTTTTGATATTTTTGCTTTCCTGAAGTTGTATTTGAGTGGTGCCTGTAGAGACTTGACTCAAAACTTCTGAAACGTTGTGAGATAATAAAAAGATTTTCATTACATCCATCCATCTTTAATCGCTTCATCCTTTTCAGGTCACGGGGGTCATGGGTGCCCACATCGAACAGTGTCACAGTGTGAGAGGTGGGGGACACCCTGGACTGGTTGCAAGACCATAACAGGGACACATGGAGACAAACGAGACAAAATCATTCTCTCACTCACACCTAGGAACAATTTGGAGTTAACAATCAGTCTAATATGCATGTTTTTAGTCTGTGGGAGGAAACTGGAATACCCGGAGGAGAAGACGCACATATGCACGGAAAGAACCAAGACACGTCCCTGACCGGGAATCAGTCTGGCTGAGAAGCAACAGCTTTACCAACTGAGCCACTGTGCCATGGCTAATGTCCTCATTTTCAATACAGTCTTACCCAGTTTTGAGTATTTGTAGCCAAAGACCAGCAGGTCACATGATCACATTTTCAACGACCAGTTCTTGAAAAGCACTACCTATTTTTTTTATGCATTGTTTGCAAAACAGTATTTTTACTAATACTCGTCATTTTCTTGTTCACAGCCACTCTGGACTCGCTTTGGCTTGCTTGAGTGAGTCCCATCTCTGAGACTCTTGCGAGTAAATTAAGAACCAACACTATCATCGCAAAACATTCATTCAGTCTCCATTGCAAGTGTCTTTCACCACCAGTGGCTGCCCATTGAGGAACCAATTGCTATGCTCCTGAAGATTCCATCAAGAACCAGCAAAGACTATCCACATTTTGGCAGATTTTTTTACACTATTGAAACATTATCTGACAGTCTTACAAAGAAAAATGACAAATAGGACGTTTCACAGGCCACAGAGCTCAGTTTACATCACTGGTGTGACATCAGGAACTGTCTGTCCTTCACCTGACGAACACGCTTCATTTATGTGAATTTTGAGACTGAAGAGGAAGAAAAACATCAACTCCTCTGTGTACATTGCCGGACCTGGTGCAGACTGAGAGGTCACCCACCCAATGTACAGTCACCTCACAAACATAAACCCTATTTCTCTGACAAATTGGACTTTGTGTTTGCACATGAACCTAGTCTAGGGTCATGGATGTTTTATAAAAACCAAAAAGTCTTTCCAAATTTTTCTTTTCATGTTCAATTATCCTTTGGACGTAGTTTATGATGACAGCGTTCTGGAATTTATAGCACCACACACTGTCTCATCATGCATAATTTCATTTTTAAAATGTAATTTTATTGTGGAAAAAATGAGTATTTTAATACACTTACTTTTTATGCAACTTTAACAAACGTAATGGTTATGAATATCATGAATATAGCAGTCATAAGCTGAATAAGCAGTTCTAGTTTTGACATTTCACATTTACAGTTCTCATTTTATATTTATTTACTTGTAGCAGTTTCAACCATGCGTAGTGAGCAGTCACTCAATTTGTCTTAAATCGCTTGTGTTTTTGAAAGAACGTAATATTTTATTTTAATATTTTCAGGGAGAACATTTTATTCCTTTGGCATCCTTTTCTGTCAAGTGAAAGACAGAAACATTTTGTAGGGAGTTGTATAAGTTATGTATTGAGATAAGCCAAAGAAAGCTGCTGAATCAAACCCTGCCTGGACAATGTCAGAGTGTGTTTTAAATAATTAATTATCTCTTCACTTACATTACAAAACCAGGGGAAAAATATGGCAATAATAATAATAATAATCCAAGCAAACCCCACAAAAAACTGTTTCAGCCACTGCAGGGTGCAACTACAAGAGATTAAATAGAGTTAACATGAAAAATTACAACATAACTGAAGACATAAAATTAAAAAAAATCAAGCTACTCTAAGTCTGGGTTAAAACACTTTGAACTGTATCTGTACACATGTTGGCTGTGATGAAATATGGAAAGTCTTTTGTACACGGCCTGAGACGACTTCTGGTGTGACTTACCCATACAGTACCATTTTATTTATAGAGCACTTGAAACAGCGGCAAGGCCAATTAAAGCAACAAACAACAGGCAACATGCACAATGAATGGTGCTTTATGATTCTGGGCAGCTGTGGATGAGTGGTTAGTGGTCGTCCTCCTGGGGGAGTTGGGCGTTCGACTCCACCAACAGCCACATGTTCAGTGTCTCTGGGCAAGACACAGAATACTATAATATAGTGTTAATTTTAAAAATAAATTAAAAACTTTTTGAAAACAAATGTTCAAAAAGTTCTTAATTGATTAATCAATTAATTTTTTAATCTGTCCAGAAGACCTGATAACTTTGTTAGATGACTTGTAAACGGTGTGTCTAATGCTCGTTTTTAATAACATACCATCTTGTAATGTGTGCGTGCACTTCTACAGTATTCTGTCAGCCTTGCCTATGACCTGTGAAAAATGTGCCTAGGGACCTTTTTACATAAACCATTTCTGGTAAAAAGGGAAAAACTTTGTTGTGTTTCTACTGTTCATTTACACGAAAATAGTGAATGTTTTGTCTGACAACGGCAAAATTTGAGAACGGGTTCCAGAATACAGTGGTTCAAAAACATAACGACTTTCTGCAATCCACAGAAGAAGCTATTGACAACTTGAGAAATTGCATTTTCTGTGAAAATCCATGTGTGAATGCCTTTTGTTCAAGAATTACCTTAAAACAGCTGAATAGTAGCTAAGGTAGTGTAGAAAGAAGCTTAACTTTCTAAAAGGAAGTGGGAGGAGCTTAACTGTCCCAACTAAGGCTGAAAGATGTATACATTTGTGCAATAAAGTAGAAATTATCTGAGAAAAGCTGAAATTTGCTATAAAACCAACAGCTAAATAGTAGCTGAAGAATCAAAAAAGAAGCTTAAATTAGGAAAAGGAATCAGAAAGAACATTATTGTGAATAATATGAAATATCTGAAACAATTTCAAATCTGAAACAGTATGAAATAAGTAGAAATAGGTACAAAATGTGGAAATTATCTGGAAAAAGATGCAATTAACAAAAAACAGCTGAATATTATCTAAAATAGCAGAAAAAAGCTTAAGTTAGCAGAAGGAATCAGAAAGAGCATAACTGAATAATCTGAGATGGCTGAAACAATCTGAAATAAGTAGAAATGAATACAAAATGTGGAAATTAACTGGGAAAGAAAAGCTGAAATTATCTTTAAAACAGCTGAATATTATCTAAAATATCAGAAAGAAGCTTAAATATCTTTTAAATGTCTATCAGTACTCAGGCACATGCATTTCAGCTTAGTTTAGTGTCACTGGAGAAAAAAAAAAACTGCAACCTGTCATGAAATGCAAGCTTTATTATTGTGATCATGAACCTCTAATTCAGACCAACATACCCAGGTGTTGTCGTACCTTCATCTGAATGTCCTGCGTCTTCCAGTGAGGACGAAGTCTGCTCAGAAGGTTAAAAATTCCTGTCCGAGGTTCAAGTTCATCAATGTAAATGTCCACATGGAGAAGCTGATTTTTAGAATGAGTGAGTCCACTGTCCATTTTACACAAATAAAATAAAATAAAATAAAATAAAATAAAAAGCTACACAAAATATTTTTTATGTTTGATAAAGTTTTTCCCTCCACAATTTCTCTTTACACATTCAGCCTAAATTTAACATTTGCTTAAAACTTAACTTAAAACATCCCAAAGTCAGACTTGATCAAATTGATAAAAGGAGTTACCAGTGACATTTGTACGTCAGTGAAATCACCTGTTTGTGTGTCTGAGTCAGCAGTAGCACCGCTGGCCTATCAGAGGCCCATGTTCCCGAGGACTTCTTCAACTCCTCCGCTGCAGATTAAATATTAACCAGCAGTGAACTGAGCAACTGTACTGGACACCTAACACGTCCTGGATGTGTAAGGTTTCTACCTTGCTGGCTGCTAGAGATAAGTTCAAGTGCCCACTCACCTTGTGACCCTGAACAGGACCAAGTGGGTAGAAGTTGTGTTGACCTAAACTAAAAATAAAAGGTAAAAAAAAAAGACTAGGTGGAAGTAAACAAAGATGCAAAGTGAACTTTAACATTACTAGAATGGAATTAGACAAAATTATACTGTTTAAATTAAACTTTTTAATTTATTTTATTGTTTTTTTTATGATGAATTGCTGTCAGAGGCGACATAGTGGCGCAGTTGGCAGAGCTGCCGCCTCTCAGGGAGAAGAAATTGAGCACATTCTAAATACTCCAAAAACAAAGCTCAAGAATCCAGGTAAAAAAAAAAAAAAAAAAATCCAGCAAAGTGAAGTCAGGTCCTCTGGATGGTTTATTAGTGTTGAAATGTTTTGTCTTTCATCCAAAGGACTTCATCAGTCCGAGGAGCCACAACAAACTCAGTCCCAAAAGTAGCACATTCACATAGTGGGCTGACCAGTTGGACGGTTTCTGGGGCTGCCATCTCCCCTGTCGACTCCTCTGAGGCAGCCATGGCCAAAGTGGTTCAAAACATCAAAGTTCATGCTCAACAATCCAGGTTATAAAAAAAAAAAAAAAAAAAAAAATCAAACAAAGTTAAATTTGGTTCTCTGGACAGTTTTTTTTTATTGAAATGTTTCGTCTTTCAGACTTCATCACTTTCAAGACTTTGGTTTTGAACCACTTTGACTGCCTCAGAGAAATCAACAGGGGAGAGGGTGGGCTCCAGAAACCATCTGATCACCATCAAAGGGGTTGGCCCACTATGTGTGTGTGCTGCTTATGGGACTGAGCTTGTTGTGGCTCCTCAGACTGATGAAGTCCTTTGGATGAAAGACAAAATGTTTCAACAACAAAAAAAAAAAATGATGAAGTTCCTTGTATGAAAGATGAAATGTCTCAACAAAAAAAGAAACGGTCCAGAGGACCTGACTTAACTTTGTTGGATTTGAAAACAATGTTTTCACTTTACTGGCATTGAGGCAACATGCAATATAAATTGTTCGATAGGTTTTGTTTCCATTATAGTTTTATTTGTTTATTTTTTTACATAGTACACACATTAAATTTAATGCAACTAAAAATGTAGGCTTTATTCTGTCTACACTACTCCAGATAAGCATTGTAAAGTTTTTTTTTTTCCTCCAGCGACACTAAACTAAGCTGAAATGCATGCTGTGCCTAATGGTGGCAAGAACATCCTCATTATCATCACATCGAACTACAGAGACAGAACAACTTGGTCAAAGAGCTTCTATAGCGTCGTATTTTTAAAATACATTTAATTTTCTCATTTCTTTCAGCACACAAAGTTCAACTGCAACAGGATCATGAACAACCAGGACAGAACCCGAAATATAAAAAGAAAAACAGCTCCATATTGCACCAAAGTCCATGCTCAATAATCCAGGTATAAAATCCAACAATGTTCAGTCAGGTCATCTGGACAGTTTATTTTTTTAATGTGCTGAGATGTTTCACCCTCCATCCAGAAGGCTTCATCAACTCCACATTGCATTTATTTCCAGAGCACCAAGTAATGAGGGTTTTCAAAATAGATGTAGAAAAATATAATTTAACGTCAATACATTTTTATCCAGGGTAACGAATTTGTCAAAGGTTATTGGATGCAAAGTCATGCTTCCTTTCAGCTATTGTATATATAGTTTTTTAATTATTCGGATGACCTTTATTTAAAATCTATTTATTTACAATAGTAGTTTGGACACATTCTTCAGATTTGAATCCACAAAAACAAATGTTTTGACAATATCCATGTAGAAAAACATTTTGAGGAAATGTTAATTTGTGTTGGATGTATTCTTAGACACTTCTTTGTAAAATATTTTGTATTATCCATCCATTATTTTTACTTGCTTCTTCTTTTCAGGGTTTGGGGGGGCTCTCTGATGATGTACATCATTCACTGTATGAGAGGCAGGGGTGCACCCTGTGGGGATTGTTACTTTCCTGTTCACTAATCACACTTTGCAGATCCTGAGTGGCAGAGCGGCATTGGTGATCACCAGCTGGTCCTGATTCTAGCTGACGAGACCCAGTTTTTAAGGCCCTGTGTTCCAGTTTCTCACTGCTGGAACATGAGAATCAGAATAAGCTTTATTCTCATTGCACTGAAATACAGTGAGTTCGTAAAGTCATCCGAAAGATGGGCGGAGTGCACGTTGCTGCTGCTCCTAAGAGAGCGGTCCCTGATTATTTTAGATAGAAAAGGATGAAAAGGCCATGAGGAGAGAGGGTAGTGGTATTACAACAAAGATCTCTTCACACCTTGTCCTTATCAGGACACAATTTAAGACATCAAAAACTCTACCAGCAGCACATTTATAGACACATTAAATGATCTCATTACGTGAAATTTGCCCATGAAGCACTTCCATATAGGACCATAGTCCTGTTAAGATGTTGGTGTCAGCCGGTATAGCTCTGATAAACATTCACAGATGCTATCAGGAGTGTGGTGTGATAGACAGAGCCTTCTTAGTTTACACATCTCCCAGGAGAAATTTGTTAAGCCAGTCTGCTTCAAGGCCGAAAGTGGGTGTCAGATTCAGATAAGCCACAGTTGTTGATTTGTTATCAGGCAGACTTATTTCTCATCAGCCTTGAGTCCTGCTGGTTCTTTCAGTGATCCAAAATAACCAGATTTATGGGTATTCCACTGGTCTGTGCTTATTAGCTCCCTTGATGGTCATTCCCAACATGCTGGCAAGTCCCAGAAGCCGCAAGTGGCCTGCGATTCTCACAAATCGCTTCCTTCTTACGGTTTAGCTTGTAAATCAGCTGATTTTGAGAGCTTGAAGCACAAACCGAACCTTCATACATGGTCGGCAGCTTTGCCATGGCCAAACCTGCACCCACCGTCTTCTTTAATAGCCGATAACAGGTATGCGCACGTGCCAAAAAGCAGAAACCCTGCTATCATGAATCCAATGATATAAACATCTTCAGCGTCCTCCTGAGATAATGCGGAAAGGCACATCAACGTCCAAACCACCTACGGACCCACGACGCGTCCTGCCGCGTGTGTCTCAGTGGGGCATGAGGGTTCTCCAGGACCCTGTCGCTTGGTTGAGAACATTTTATCAGTTGCGCTGAAAGTCCAGTTGACCATATCTATGATAGTAGTACACGATTCGGAAGACGTGTAAATAGAAGCTTTGATACACAGACTGAGAGCAAAAAAAGTAGGAGGAGGACGGGAGAGGGGAAGAACAGCATCTGTCTTGCTCGAGAGCGAGTGAGGGAAAAAAAAGATTAATTCTGTTTGGTATTGTGAAACATCCTTGGCAAGACTAACCTAGTCTGAGATAATACTGACCTTGGTTATCCTTGTGCTCTTCAGGTTCTGGCTCCCTGGTTCACCTTCCTTGACAACCAATCCACTTGTTCTGATTCGTTCTGTTGGTGAAATGACTTCTGATCACCCGTGCTCATCATCAAGGATTTACAATTGTAAAGAAACGCAGCAGTCTTTGACTCTGTCCTGCCACTCTCCCTCCACCGTGGTTTGCTGGGCATCCCTGGAATCCTCCATATTCTCTACAAGCCTGTGACTCGTAAGAACAAAGTGAGATTACCACACCTCAATTCATCTACAACTCATATATTCCTGTGGACCACAATATACACCTTTGTTTGTTCTCCTGCTTCCAGTGTCCTGTGAACCACGTCACTTGTAAATAAAGCACTTATCGTTTGACCAACATGGGTGAGTCATTTTGTTGTCAGTTGGCTTACTCTAGGTTTGAATGCTACACCCTGGGCAGATTGCAAGTCCATCTCAGAGTCACATAGAGACGCCCATTCACACTGGCGCTAACATTTAGGGACAATTTAGCGGTGCCAATTAGCCTAATGTGCATGCTTTTGATCTGTGGGTGGAAAGCAGAGTATCTGGAGAAAACCCACGCAGCACGGAGGGAACATACAAATTCCAAACGGAAAGGTCCCCGGCCAGAATTAGATCTGGCAACTTTCTCACTGAGAAGAGACGGCTCGACCAATTGAGGCAACATGCTGCTGTGCTTTTGTTTATATTGTTTATATATATTCAGATAAATTGCCCATTTGTTTCCAGTGTTAAAATGTTATCACAGATTCATTTGAATTATTTCTCGTTCTGTCACGATACCATGGCTGAGAGAGCATCATAGAACTTTACCTCATAAGGCTCCAACAATGTAAGAAATCAGTACATAGACAGTAAAATTTCAAGAGCAATGTTACTAATAACTGAAAGGGACCGGAAATAAAAGTATTAAAGACCACAAGAAGATCAAATGGTTCAAGACTGAGATGTCTGTGGAGGTAGGTAAATTTGATTTGTGAGATGTCTTTGGTTATGAATGTAAGGCATTTCCAGAGAAAAATGTTTTTACTGATTTTCCTTTTTTTTTTTTTACAGGTTTCTGGAGACAACAGGGTGGAGTCCAGGTTGGGACCAGGCAGAGAGCTTTGGACAATTATTTCAGGTGAGTATGATTAATAACAATATACAGTACATATATATTTCTAACCTCCTGCCTACTAAGAAATAGCAATACAGTTTAACAGGTTAAAGGAGTTTTCACAACATCAAACATTCAAATGTCAGCACTGTCAGCATCACACAGGATGTGTGGCGTTCAGCCGTCTTATGTGGAGGACTGGCTTAGTTTTAAATAAAAGGTGTGTAACCAGAGATATCAAGTCTGAACTGCGGGTGATCACCAGCTAACCAGATGTGTCACCATAAGCAGGCTGTCCTAGGAACTACTCCCTCCTGCTTTCCACCTGCAGCAGGGAGAGAGAAATGGGAAAGAGAAAGGTCCTGGGCAGATGGAGACAAGGGTATTTTTATAAATTGGAAAACATTATTTTAAGCGAAATATGCACTTTGTGAAATCTATTTTATTTTATATAGTTTTCACAACTGGTTTGGTTGCAAGAAACTGAATAAGAAAGGCACAAATCTAATCATACAAGATGTTGGTCCTTAAACAGATTTTTCAGATGCATTACTTTTTTTGATATCTTTGGATGGATGGTTGAATTACATTTGTCTCATGTGAAAAAGCAAAACTGTAGATTTTTTTTTTTTTTAAATGGCAGAACTATTGTCTGACCCCAAGTCTTTGTTTATTCTAGAGGACCCATTTAAGGATCAAGCAATTATCTCACTCAAACTCTGCTTTTAGCTCAATGCCATGGAACATTTCAACACAATCACTCTGTAAACACAAAAAAGATTTTATAAACACTGGAGCAGCAAGTTTTCAGCCTGTAAAATTATTTAGAGGCTGGGCCAATGTTTACAATTTTACATCATTACAGTAATTGCCTCGAAGTCACGGATGTTGTGATCATCTCAAACCTAATACTTCGCAAGCTTTTAGTCCCAAATTAAATTCACTTGCCATCAAAGAGAGTCTCGTCATCAAAGTTGTGATTAAAAGAGAGTGTCTTGATTAAAAATATATGGGTCAGGCAGTTGGACAGAGCAGTGATGTCAGTGTTTGTGTTATTGTCTGTATGTTTTAGTTTCAGCTGACTGAAAGGAGTGACTTAAGAAGACATGACACATATAATACCCAGTACAGAAACGACTATAACAAATAGCTACTTTTAATAAAAGTTTAAAACTTCATGTTCTTTATGGTTGTTCAAGTGAAGATGCTGATATTTGCATTTGGGCTTGTGAAACTTTGAAAATAATGTTTTATGAAGGTATCAACAAGCTAACATACATTAAACAGCCAATTAGTAAAAGTTATCTCTCTAAGGAAACCAGCAGACACGTTGAATCTTCACTTTGTCCCAGTTTCCCAAACTGATCATGCACAAGGGCAACAATGGAAAAGAAAAAAACTCCATTTTAATAGGAAGAAACCTCCAGAAGAACCAGGCTCGGGACCAGCGGCCATCTGCTTCCACCAGCTGGGGGTTTGAAAGGACTGGAAGGAGAAACAGACAAACGCACAATAGCAGGTCCAGGTGTACTTTCTATTGGAAGAAAGACAAAAATCACATTTTATGTATAGAAATACAAATACAAACAGGTGGAGTAGAACAAGTAAAGACAACAGCAAAGTGAGGAAATGTGGTCAATTTGTCCTCAACTAGTCTAAGACTGTAGCAGCATACCTAACAAATATCTCAGGAAACCCAAGCCGACCCTAACTATATTTATCACAATCCAATAGTTAGGGTCTTGGAACAAATCTCGTGTTGTTACGAGAGTTTTCATGGAATAACAACAGAGTTCTGACAACCTGTGAAAAACACTGGATCATATTGGCTCTACAGGGACTTGAACCCAGGACCTTCTGTGAGTGAAGTAGACGTGATGTCCACTACACCACAGAAACTTAAGCTCCTCCCATTTGTTTACTTTTTTGTGGCTTCTCATGTCTTTGAAAGTCTTGCACATATCCCAGTTTCCTCATCAATTTTCATTCGACCTTTATTTAGGCAGGTTGATCCCATTGAGCCTCGAGGACTCGTTTACAAGACAGAACTGAATCGTCCAGCTGTGTGTACAAAGCAAAGGGTTTCCCAGCCGTGCACTGTTGCTTTTCAGTTTGTGAATAGCACCGCTCGTACAACTTCAAAGATCGTTCAAAAACTTAAACCCTTAACATCAACAATTTTGCTACTACAACTTCATTATGTTGTGTAGAAAACTTGGGGTAGCTGTATTCAAAAACTGAGAAAGATTTAAGGCGGCAGAAGTTGTTCACCTTGCCTGGAAATATGGCCAGAGGAAAAGAAATAGGAACGGCTGGTTAAAACTAAGTTTTCTTGGACAAAAAATGGGTTTTGACCGAGCTTTGGAAAAAATTGGCTCCACTTGGGGTTCTAACCAGGAACCGCCTGTGACGCAGACAGACTTGGTAACCGCTGCACTATGGATTAAAAAATAGATCAGAGGTGACTTATCAAACTTACCTTGTTTCTTTTTTTTTATGTGAGTGTGTTTTTGTCACTTCCTCATTTTAGACTTTACCATACCATACCATACCATACCATACCATACCATACCATACCATACCATACCATACCATACCATAACATACCATA
>JARVGV010000002.1:4858465-4874650 GCA_031762435.1 Hypsolebias longignatus
TGGATGGATGGATGGATGGATGGATGGATGGATGGATGGATGGATGGATGGATGGATGGATGGATGGATGGATAATTAGTGTTTAATTAAAAAAATACATAATCTATCTTAAAGCTCTACAAGTTTTAAGAAGATATTTGGACACAGATGACAAGTTCAGACACATTTTTCTAAGACGATTTCCTTCTTATTAAAACCTTTTTTTAATGTATCAATTTGTTTAGACAAGTCTTTTGCCTATCAAAGATCTTTTTGCTAATGCTAGCTTGGATATAAAAATCCATTTGAGATAAAAAATGAAAACTTTATATGGAACACCAAAGTCCATGCTCATTAATCCAGGTATTAATCCAACAATGTTCAGTCAGGTCACCTGGATGTTTGACACTTTGTCCTTCATCTGAAGGACTTCTTCAATCTGAGGAGCCACAAACCAAACTGAATCCCACATACAGTATAACCGTTTATATAGATAAATTAAATATTTTTCTCACCATTTACCAAAAATACTATTTCAACTTTATCAGTTTACATTAACTTCGACATATTGAATTTGTTCTAGAAACTTTATCGCAGTCATTTTTTTGTTCATTTTTTTTCTTCAGAAACGATCACTATTACTTTCTAAACATTTCACCTTTCTTAAAATAGTATTTTGACTTTAGTCACAGATATTCTCAAAATTGTAATATTTGATTTTCTTTGCGAAACAAAAAATAAAAATGCACCCTCAATAACAGCTCTAAAACACTGTTCTGATGTTCAACATGTTTATGCAATAAATAATCTTGTCACTGAGCCACACAGTTATTCTGTGACCATTCAAATGTGCAATATTTTAAGCATTTAAATTGTCTGTTGAAGTGGTTCTACAGCACAACACAAAATCATTGAAACACTATTCAAAGCTGCTTTGAAACTCACATTAATAATAATAATAAAACATAAATACATTTTATTATTGATCTTAATTTATTAATATACCTACCAGGCAGGCGACCAGAACAGAGTCACTGTTGTTTCTCTCAGTGGGGGAGCGACACAGTTCAATGAGATGAGGAACAGCTAAAGACCAGAGAGGAAAACATGAGTTACCACTTTGATTCATGGCTTTGAATATTGAATATACAAGTACAGTATAATATATTTACTGTACAGTACATTTTTTTTTTCAAAAGTTTTCTTTGCATGATTTTAATAAAATAAAATAAAAATACTGTTTTAATAGAAAGTCATTTGGACAAGATTTAATGAGCTTGTACTTCTTTCCTAATCCATGTTGTACGTGGTGTTGTGTACTGTCTTTATTGTCTGATACGGTAAACTAACATGTTCATAATAAACTGATCTAATCCAAAATCTGACAAACGTTACACAGTATTTCTTCTTTACTCTGTATTTTACTTTAGTCATTCATTTGAAATATGTGGAACTGTAATAATAATGAGTGAATATACAGTAAATTGATTTTAAAAAGTGTGTTTTCCACAAAGCATAAACAGATAAATCAATGTAGTAAATATTTATATATAAATACATGTCATAGGTTATATGCATAATATGATTTTATATTATATTTATCAATATTTGTCTTTAAAAGGGCCTTCATGGCCAAATAAGTTGAAATAATAAAGAAAGCACATCTTAACCTTCAAAGTTTTTTTTTTTAATACTTACAACTTTTTTTTAAATTTTCTTTTACTTTTTAATTAAAAAAAAAAAAAAAAAAAAAAAGTTCTTTCAGACAAATAAATTAAAACTACTTATTTTTATTGTGAGTTTCCTGTCCTGTTCATTTAGGACTTTATGCATGATATTTTTGACAGGTCTAAAAATAATCAGTGCGTATATGTTACACGTGCACGCTCAGCAGATGTGATATGTTTGTTACCTTTGAGGTGGATGGCTGTTTGAGCCACATCTGGGTCTCTGCTCAGACGGGCCAGGGTGACGGCGGCCTTCTGCTGGACTCGCTCGCAGGCCGCACCCTCTGATGGGTTTGAGGAGGATGGCTTTTCTCCCAGCAGCAGGAGCAGTCTCTCTATTCCTGAAGAACAACAAAAAAGTGTGCTCATGGTCCACTTTAACCCCAAAAAGACACAATAAAATAAATTTTAAAAATAAGAGAGAGAATAATCCAACAACAAGAAACATATTTACACTAAGTGTAGCAGTAAGTGCCCACAGAACAGTTTCTAAGCACTTAAACAGATCAAGTTTAAAGTTTTCAGACTAAAAATTCAAAGTATACAACCATTCCTGCCAGTTTAACTGAACTGAGGAGACAAATACTGTAAACAGCTTCTTGAAGGAAGAATTTGAGTTAATGAGCGAGTTGAAAGCTGAGGTTATAAACCCTCAAAATGCATGTGATGATCATTTAAAAACATTAAATTAATAAATAAAGGAGCTCCGATAAGATACACCATTGCCTACATTTAATCAAACCATAAAGTATATCTGGAGAGCCTTTTATCTGTAAAGAGCTGCACAGATCCAGCTGTTGATGACTGTATAAAAAGGGATGTCTTCACTCGGTGCAGACGAAACTCACAAATACCACCAGAGAAGAAAATGTAAAAAGGGAATGATGAAAGAATAATAAACATAATTAAATATTGATGTAAGAAAGCTCTGCAGATCTGTTTACAGATAATTACCATGTTAAATAGCTGACTTTGAGGTTTTTTTGCTTCAATGAGCTACTTTGCAAAAATCACCCGATGCTGCCCTCTTGAGGACAAAAAATTAAATTCAGATTTTATTTATTTATTTATTTATTTAATACCTCAAATAGAGAAATCATTTTATTGTAGCATTCCAAGTTTCTACTTTTTGAAATCCCAGCTTTTTCCAGGCTTAAACTGTTAATTATTTCTATAGATTACGTCGTAATCTCCGCATTTACTGTTTGTACGGTGGTTTTGCTTCATGATCTGATAAACTATTATATGTGGTGAGATTTTTTTTAAAAATTATTATTATTATTATTATTACACTTTTTTTTAAATGCATTTTGTGAGGAAAAAAAATAATTCTCCCCTACTGCGAGGGATATGTTTTTCCTTTGTTCTGTTTCATTGCACCTTTTATAAAATAATTACAAGATCATATTTTTTCACAAAGTTTTCTTTAATCAGAACCTTACAAAAGCCCATAACTCTAAAATGAAGCCTGAATAATAATAATAATTATTATTATTATTATTATTATTTTAATGCTGTCATACAGTACCTGGTCTGGCCTATTTGTGTCATTTTGTCCTTAAAGTTTTTACAGTGAAACACTAGAAACCACAGCAATTGGTATTTTGTTGTGAATATTTATTGTACTGTCATTACACTGTAAATATATGTTTAATTGTGAAATTCTGGCAAATGGTGTTTTCAGCAAGTTATAGTAAATTTATATTTGTTTTTATATAATACAATATAGTTGCATTCTTTTATTTACTGAAAGACTGTAATTTAATTTACAATATTAAAGTTATTTCACCATGAACAGATTTAAAGTTTATAAATATTCAAAATATTTCACCAGTTCTTAAATGTGATATAGTTTCTAAAAAATATACAGAGTACTTTATTATTTACAGCTTGCTTCATACATTTTAATGCATCCATTTTGTCATCTATTTTATTGTTTTTCCACTTATCACAGAGTTAAAGTTGCACTTTTTCATTGACTTAAACCATAAAAAAGGCTTTTCCTGTTTGGGTTATGGGAGTTGACTGTCACAGTGGTTTATGAACCAGACGTGGGCATTGCGGTGACTTTTATCATTGTGTGAAAAATACACAGCTTGTTTGGTTAACTTTTTAAAAAAATGTACATTTAATCTTAAGATTTTTGAGAACATGATGCGTATTTGAGTCTGGAATCACAAATTTGTTTTCATATTTTGTTCATGTTTTCCAAAATTATCCAAACCTGGAAATACTATTATAATAAATAAATAAATTATAAAAGAAAAGTTAAAAATAAATATACTTTTCGACACGGCATTATTTTATTTTATTAAGCACCAAAATATGTTTTATATAAGGTAACATATTTTATTTTTAATGAACAGCTGATAAATGAAAGTGACAGCTATAAATTGTAAAACGAGATTACCTTGTTCTTGCAGGACTTCTGGGGCGCACGGCTCTAAGACAGAGAGGTTTGCCAAAATCGTCACCACCTGAGAGAAAAAGAGAAGGAACATGTCCCAAATGTGTTGCACATCACTGTTTTCATTCAGGGCACAGAGCAATCACTGCTTTCTGTCCCGTTTCATTTATATCTTGTGTTCACAGCTGTGGCCACGTCCGCTTGCACACCTGGTCTTTGGAGTAGGGCGTGTCGACTCTCTGGCGGTCTTTGCAGGCCTGCAGCAGGATGTGGATGGCGTTGAGCTGCAGCAGAATCTCACAGGCCATGCTGTCGAAGAACGTGATGTTGGCCAAGGCTGCAGAGGCCAGAAGGAATACTTCACCACAGGAGGCGCTTTCACACAGCTCTGGGAGAATAAAACACCACTTGTTGGATTAAACCGGAAGGAGACCAACCAGATCGTTATGCTGAGAGGAGGTCTGGCCATTGGGAGCACTGGGGTGTTTCCCACTGGCCTGGTCTGCTCAGTGATCGCCGAGGGGGACTAAATGCTCAGTTCGGGTCGTGCTTGATTATTTAAAATTTAAATAAACACTCCATGCCACTCGAGTGGCTCATTAAAATATAAGACAGACCCCTGCCCCATCCTTTCTTTTTCTAAGGTGAGCAGAGAAACACGGCGGGCAGGCACGCAACCTGTTGTGTGTCTCTGCTCCGCCCTGACAGACAGCCTCAGAAAAAGAAAGGAGGGGTCAGGGGGCTCTGTCATACCAAAGTGAGCCACACGAGCGGCATTGATTGTTTGTTTAAAATAATCACGCGCGACCCGAACCGAGCCTTTAGTCCCGCTCGGCGATCACTGAGCGGGCCAGGCCACCGAGACTCGTCCAGTGCTCCAGATGGCCGGTCAGTCCCCGGGATTGGCTCAGTGACCGTAGCATTAGTCCGTCTACTCTCTTTCGCTGTGCTCCTTTAGAGCGTTTACAACATTGCAAGGGTGTGGAAATAGTTTATAAAGCCTTACATACAAATATTAAAACAAATGTAATGCTCCTACTTTGTGGATTTTCACCTATTGTGGGGATGTCTAGAATGTAACCGCCCCGATACGTGAGGGACTACTGTACATATAGTGTGTGTGTGTGTGTGTGTGTACAGTATATAAAACAGAGTACAGGTCAAAGGTCAGGGTGTCAACATCAGTAGCATGCCCACTCACTGATGAGAGCAGTGACGATGTCGTGCATGCTCTCCAGGAAGCTGGCGAGATGCTGAGTGGACGTGTGGTGAGGCGAGGTGATCTGGGCCACGACCGCCGCCGCCTCGGCTCTGGCTGCTTCCACGCTGCTATCGTCGGTCAGGATGTCTGCCAGGCACAGGATCCCGTCCACCTACAGGACGGCAGGGGATCTCTCAGATCACCAGAGGAAACACAAACTTGTAGTATTCATTTAGTTTAAGGAGTTTCACTTTTTAATCTGAACTGGACGAGGAGCTCGTGGTTGCTCATCTGTCCTTGATTAAAAGGTTTGTTTTGACAAAGCAGGCCAAGAGTAGTGTTTCATTTCCTGTGACTCCTGGAGACTAGAGACACAAAACACATTTTCACCTGAAGGACTCGTGACATGTTCATATGTTTTAATGCAACGTTTCCGTGACGTGTCTGCAAATGACGTGAAAATATAATTTTTTAGATTACCGGTAAATCGTCTCTTAATCAAAACAGCAAATAAACCATTTTCCCACCATTTCTAACCGTGTGAAGACGAGCTAGGGCTGCACGGCCGGGAAGTTGGTTCGAGCTGTTTCCTTGTAGCAAGAAGATCCTGGGGTTTGAACTCAAATTTTAAAAAATAAAGTAATAAAATGAAAACGAAAATAATAAACGGCATGAAAAGAATTAGTAATATCACAGATCGCGGTCATTTAAACAATAATTAGCTGATTTTTTTTCAACTGCTTGACTAAATGCTAACTTCACTTCCAGCTCGTCGTGACAGCACCACCAGACTGCATCCAGTGGACATCCAGACAGACAGTGACATGCTCCAAGTGTCAAAACTCTAACATTGCAGTTGGGCCACACCATTGTGTTTATTGTCCACCGCAGAGTTGAGACTCCGTCTGCATCCACCCTGCTCATATGAATCATCAGCCTTAAGGGAGGAGCTCATAAAGGTATGACGTCAAAAAATAATTGGGTTTTTGTACTTCAGTGTGTGCACTAAAGACTTTTCTGGAATTTGAGGAGCTGAAGAACGTGTTCATCCATGTGTTCATCCATTTGGTGGCAGTGTTGCTCAGCTGAAGTGCATTAAAGTCTGCAGCCTGTTACACCTGGAGTACATCTCACTGAGTTTTACTTCATAATGTTGGAATCAGTGCACTCTCAAATGATCCATACTGTGAATTAAAAAAATAACTTAATTGTGGTTTAACCATAAAACAGTGCTGGAAAATTTGTTTTTCTAATTCACATGTTTATTTTATGCGCAATCATTTGGTCAGAGCTTTGGTTTTGTTGAATTGAAAGAAATAAACTGATGTTTCTGATCCACACACACCACCAGTCGCCACTCCTGAACCAAAAGTGGAACAACCCTCAAGTGGAGCAGAGTCTGAGCTCTCAGTATGCCACACCTGTCAGTCTTATCTGCAGACGAGCATCAGCAAGCTGAGCTTCACAGGACAATTCTCTATTTTTGTCTCTGTGGACGTCAGCAGCACTGCGCGAGAGCAACCCACTGACGTGGAACCATCCACTCTCCACACCCACGTTAATCCACTGCTGCATCTTCCCCACCCGGACACTCCTCCTCCTCCCTAAAACAACAACAGGATGCTCCCCAACTCTTCATTTACAGGACAGTAAACGTGTCAGATGTAGTTTATTCTCCCCTCGTTGTCGTCAAATGACTTTTATACACATTCTTTTTAAAGTTCTAACAAACTTGGCCCTGCAGACACAACGGAGCAACAACTAAACTAAAATCAGAAGTTTTTGGAAAAGACACCGGACATTATGGACATTTTGTAATTAACAAAATGTGTCTTTTAAAATGTCTATTTTTTTTTTTAAATTATTACATGTTTATGTTTTTATTTTTATTGCACCCAAGTGCCTCAGTAATGTATGACTGCTGTGAAACAAGTCAACAGCATTTCACTGGAAAAAAAAAGAGTGTGCAAAAACAGTTTAGACTATGATGTGATATTATGAATATGTATATATTTTCACATTTAGACATAAATATCAAATAAACATGGCTCTGTAGCAAATATGATGTTTAGAATTTCCAAACAAAACACACTACAAGTGCCATGTGTCACAACAATGGTCCACAGCCTTTAAGCAGAAGCAGTTAAAGATGATGGATGGATGGATGGATGGATGGATGGATGGATGGATGGATGGATGGATGGATGGATGGATGGATGGATGGATGGATTGGCTTATTTCAATCAAGACAAATTTTCCTTGGAACACTGGAGGAAAGAAGTTTTCATGCTAAGTTTGTTTTTCATTCATTTTTGTGAAGGTTCACTTGCAGAGAAAACAAGAAAAATACCTTTAACAGAGTAAAGTGCACAAAGACGTGAATGGAAATGTTTTATTTATATATTTATTTATTTTATTTATTTATTTATTTATTTTATTTTTTCAAATAAAATATCCAGCACATCAATGTACCATATTTTTCAGACTATAAGAAGCTCTTAAAATCCTTGAATTTTCTCAAAAATTAATGTATTAATTCTGGTTGTGTTTAGTGACCTTGAACCGATTTTATGTTACACGGCGCTCAACATGTTTCAAAAGGAACTTTTTTCGCTTAATTACAATCCAATGGGCCTTATCGTTCGAAAAATACGTTATATTAAAAATATTTATGTTGATTTTTTAAGGAACTGACTAACTGGTTGCGGCCTCAGTTCAATTTCAATTCAGTTTATTTATATAGCGCCAAGTGACAACAGAAGTCATCTCAGGGCACTGAACAGAAATATACATTAAAAAAAGCCAATTAATAAAAGTTATCTAAATGCGGAAGCAGCAGATTGTGTTGAATCTTCACTTCGTCGCAGTCTCCCACCCTGAGCAAGCACAAAGGAGACAGTGGAAAGGAACAACTCCCTTTTAACAGGAAGAAACCTCCAGCGGAGCCAGGCTCAGGACGAGTGGCTTCAACCAGATGGGGTCTAACAGGACAGGAAGGAGAAACAAACAAACTCAGAATGACAGGTGTAGGTGCACTTTCTATAGGAGGAAAGACAAAAAAACACATGAGATAGAAGTAGTTACAAATACAAACAGCAGCAGAGTGAGGGAATGTGGTCAGTTTGTCCTCCAGTAGTCTAAGCCTATAGCAGCATAACTAAGGGATATCTCAGGAAACCCAAGCCAACCCTATCTATAGGATTTATAATAAAAAAAAAGAAAGATTTAAGCCTAATATTAAAACTGGACAATGTGTCATATTCACAGACAGAAATAAATCAGGTCACCAGCTCAACAGGTGAGTCCATCCCAGAGAAACATATAGAGACGAACAAGACAATAAGCTAACATGCATGTTTTTGGACATTGGGAGGAAACCAGCGTACTACGTAAGAAAAAACTATTTGAATGAATGAATTATGTTTACATTGTTTTAATTTTTGCCTTCTTTCGTTTTTGCTCTGCTACTTCAAGTTTCATGTGCAACAACATTTAACCCACGCTCAATCATAGCAGATATACAATTAACAATCATTTCTTTCTCTACTAACTTAATCAATAAGCAACTTTGTGATTTGCTCAAACGCCAGCTGGGACGGAAAGCAGGACGTTCTATCCACCAGTGAGCCGTGCAGGTGCACGTGGGCCTGTTCTCAGACAGTTGTCTTTCTCAAGCCTGAGCAAACGCCGGTGAGCGGCTGGTCGCTCAGACTTGCCTGACAGCTTCTCTTTGGGGATCACGCTGCTAATCTGGGGTGGACTTCGGTTCCCGTTAAAGAGTTTTCACACTTGGATGGTCCACGCCATCCCAGCTGCTTTCGCAGTGAGCGCACATGCCGCTGTGGCATCATTAGTCTCTGGAACCACGTTGTGTTTGTCTTTGTGCGAACGCTCGCTCACTCGACACAGGTGCATCTGTTGTTTGTTTAGGCTGAATTCTCCTTAGAGAAAAGAGGAGGACAAACAGTGATGGTTGTCTCATTAGCTTTTTCTGTCCCTGCTCTGCTTTCTCTCTTTTAGACGCACACACACATGCACACACACTCACACACACACACATAGAGAGAAAACTCAGGTGAGTTCAGTCTTTATGTTTGACCTGTCAGCTCAGTGCTCAGGAGGTCCAACTAATGATCTCATTGCTGTGACTCACTGGGGTTTATTTTCTGTATAATGCTGTTTAAAGAGAAACCACTTACATTTATTTCACTGTGTAGTACTTATCACCACACCGTTTACAAGTTTACTGCGCTTCCTTAAACCTGAGTTCACTTGAACTTTGAGAGCTCCCTCATGAGGACGGAATAAAGATGAAGACGTTGCAGAAAGAATTCCAACTAGACCTGCAATCAAAGTCATTTTTGTCTCCTAATGAGCAAAAAAAAAAATCACTTACTTTACTTGTTTATCTTCCATATCTACATAAGTAATGTAGGTCAGAACATTCCTGACGCATCTCTATGTTGATGACACAGTTGTTTATTGTCGAGATAAAACAGCTGCTAATGTTTTCCATCTTTTACAATCTGCATTCGACGTCATTCAGTCAGACTTGTTCCAACTCAAACTGATGCTAACTGCTGATAAAACCAAAGGGATGTTGTTTTAAAAAAGGAACAGCAGTCCTTCCTCCTATCTTACCTTCGAATGATGTTCCTATTGAGTTTATCAATTCTTACAAATACTTGGGTATTCCCAATATTTTTGGCAATACTGGGAATGTTGGTTTGAAATTTTTTTTCCTGGGTTTCAATTAAAACCCAGTTTTAATTTAAATTAAAATTGCGTTATTTTTCATAATAAATATATCCTGTCTATCTCTGAATGCTAGGAAACACCTTGTAACTGCTACTTTCCTTCCCTCTATTGACTACAGTGACATTATTTACATGAACTCCCCTGCAAGCACCTTGCAGATGTTGGATGCAGATGTTGGACGCTGTCTATCATGCTGCAAAGATACATAACTGCCTGTAACTACCATACCCGCCATTGCACCCTGTATTCACTGGTTAACTGGTCATCATTAACTTCACACAGACTCTCTCACTGGTACATCCTTCGTTTGATGCTTTCATATATCTCCTCCTACACGTCCCGTTTTCAGTGCAGTTACAGCGTGCACTCTCAAGACGTCATACCTGCAGTGTTGCCTCATCGTGGACTGAATTAGGCCAAAAAAAATAAGCTTTGTCCTACTCTGCTCCTGGAACACCTTGCAAAAAGATCTGAAGTTGTCCACCTTGACCTCTTTAAGGGATTTTGAGCAAAGTTAAATGCAAGAATCAAAGCAGACGTGTTCCTGCTTTTAGTATCATACCCTGTTTCATAATGTAGCTTGTTTTTGTTTTGTTTTATATCACTACTTTTATTTACTTTTCATTTTATATAGCTGTTTATCTGTCGTTTTGTCTAAAACTGGTCTCTCTTTAAAATGAGGCCTCGTGACGCAATGAGACTAACCTGTTTAAATAAAGCTTGAATGAATATGAATGTATAAATCCTACATGTAAGTGCTACTGAAAGGCCTTGCTTCCTTTGAAGGGATATCGATCACTGCGTTTCACGCCAGTATTTAAACTAAGCATCCTTTGACGAGCAGGGACAAAGTTGTAGCCATTTTGGTCAAACCTTGTAAATTACGAGCGCAGTTTCATGTGATGTGAGATTCTTTAGCTCTCGAATTATGTGGTGAGGTTGACGCTCAGCTATTAAAATTTAGCTCATTGTCAGTCAGTGTCATTGAGTTATAAACGTTTTTGGGGTTGCTTAGCTGTGGTGCCTATCTCCAATAGAACTGCCTCCAAAAGTTGTAGATTTATATCTAATGTTTACTTTCAGAGAAATTCAATCAGTAACTGCTAGTGCATGACTGATATGTGACCTTCTGTACTGTAAACTATAGCACCAGCAGCGATGAAGCAACAAACTGTATCACATATAAATTAATAATTTTATGAAGGTATTAAAAACTCAAACTAATTTATAGCTATATTAAATCATCTGCACCCACATTCTTGCTGAATAACTCGCTCAGACATTGATCCTTCATGATTACGGTACATTTTGTTTCGGGCCTGCATGCTGCCATTTGCTGGCTGAAAAGCACGAGCATTAAAACTTGTCTTAATTTGATCCTAGAACATTGTTTTAATAAGAGCATGAGTTAGAATCATGTGCATGTGCAAACAACAGATTTACCTTGTCCAGTTGGTTGATGCCCTCCTCCACGCAGCAGATGGAGGCCACGGTTCTCAGCGCGTGAGCATACAGGTCTCTGAAGCGGTCCTGTCGGCAGATCTTGAACAGAGCCACCACAGCTCCTTCCTGTAGGCATGGATAAATCATTTTATACACGAGCCACAAAGACCTCATGAACCTGCAATAAAATAACATCAAGTTCAGTTTTTCACAGGGACATACAGTAACTGTGTTGTGAGGATTGCAGTTTTTCATGATCAACTGCAATAAACTTTTTTTTATTACAGAAATACAAACATTCATATAAAATGCAGCCACCGATTTACACTCCATGCTGACAGAATCATTCAGTATTGTACAAATATTTTAGAGTATGAAAAAGCATTGATGTGCCCTTAATAACATCTAGCTATAGCTGTAATTAAAATATATATTAAAGCAATATATATTTTTTTAAATGGTTCAGTTTGGATTAGATCATTATGAATTTTGGCAGCAGAACATTTTATGGAGCATAATTTACTCTAGCTAGTTGGATGGACTGATGGATAGACAGACGGACGGACGGACGGACGGACGGACGGACGGACGGACGGACGGACGGACAGAGACAGATTCTAGTGCTGGAGTGTTGTGAACAGTCTGAGAAAACACAAAATATTAAAATGTAAATAAATAGAATATTACACTCAAACATGAAAAATGTACACACAGGAAAAATGGAATATGATTAGATAATAAAAACAAAAAACTGGAGATCAAACAAATTATTGTTTTGATGTAAAGTAGAAATGAAAAAGTGTGAAGGCTGAGGTCCATCACAATAATCAATCCCAAGACTTGTATCTGAGCACAGTTATTCATCAAAACTGGAGAATCTTTCAACTTTTTATATCTTAAATAAATAAATAAATAAATAAATAAATAAATAAATAAATAAATAAATAAATAAATAAAACTAAATGTAAAAATTGTGCTATGATCAAATGCATTTGCTTGCTATGACAGAGGGTTCTAGACTGATAGTCTGAGGCTTATTGTTTACTCTGCCGTTCTGCCTGTCTCATCAACAGTGCTGCCAGAAAACAACAACAGCTGATTTTATTTGTACTGAATTAATCTTACCTCCCTCCACTTTCACTGTTCTCGTGTGTAAATACTTTATGATCATTAAAATGAAACCGCCCTTCTGATGGACATGGACAAACTAATAATCCTTATTTCTATGATTTAATTTTTCTTATCGAGTAGAAAGAATCACAAGTTTGGAGGAAATTTAATTAAAGTACATTTTGTGCACCGACTGAAAAGTGACACAAAGCAAAGCAAACCCCCTAACGCTTCACTCTAAGCTCTGATCAAATCTGCAGAAAAGTGGAAAAATCTGTATTTAAGAGCAAAGTGTGCTCGTGTGAGCTGGTCCTGTCCTGCTGTTTCACAGTTACACTGAGATCAATTAAAGGCATTGGTATTGACGATGTGGAAGGATATTAATATAAATTTTGGAACTTGTAGAAAGGAAAATGCTTTGTATTTTTATTGTATCTAGATTTTTAAATTATTTGTTTTTTAATACAGTACATGTATATAGTTTTTATTATATGAATTCGGAGGTTGTAAGGTTGATTACATGAATATGTAGGCAGGAATATGCTCAACCAGGGACTGGAGTAGTGAATTACCTGTAGTTCTATATTCCTTGTGCAACACATCAGTCACAGAGTTGTTCTGTTCTAAGTTTGTGTGCATTGTCCCTGTCAAATAAACTAATAATAATAATAATAATAATAATAATAATAATAATAATGGTGATGATGAAAACAGACATGTTCATTGATATTGCACCTTATAATCTGGTGCACCTTATAGTTTGCCAAATATTGATCTTGCTTGAACTTTGTACACCATATTTTTCAATTAGATGAACTGTCTATAGCTCCATAGTTTTCTTTTCAACATTATAATCCCCATCGTTCAAATAATAGTATCACTGTATCATCATCATGAACATCTATGCAAATGAAGTTCCATAAATAGTGACGATTCAAATCAGTCTGTTTGTTCTAAATAATAAAATTTTATATTGCTCCAATGGAAGTACTCATGTTTTTAGGGCTATTTTACTGAGATTGATAATTATGATTAGTAAACAAATTTTTCCTTCAATAGAGGGTGGTGCTCCGAGGTTTAGATTAAATTTATAATCTTAATCCCCTAATCTGCTACACAAGCAAAAACATTATTGCCCGCCTTTCTATCATAACTGCATGTTATCAAGTGCAGCCCTGACGAATGTGGGACAAAAAGATCTGTTGGTTTAATAATAAGTTAATTCTCTAACTGACAGTTTTACTTTGTACAAGAGAAGTAACGCGAGATCTTCATCAGAGTTCATGCTCAATAATCCAGGTGGAAAATCCAACAAAGCTCAGTAAGGTCATCTGGACGGTTTATTTGTTGTTGTTGTTGTTGTTGAGACATTTGGAGAAATGTTTTGTTGAGAAGTCCCTTGGATGAAGGACGAAAACATCTCAACAACAACAACAAAAAATGAACTGTCCAGATGACCAGACTGAACTTTGTTGGATTTTCTACCTGGATTATTGAGCATGAACTTTGGTGTTTGAACCAGTTGACTATGGCTGCCTCAGAGGAGTCGACGAGGGAGAGGGTGGGCCCCAGAAACCATCTTATGACCAGCAAATTGGTTGGTCCACTATGGGAGTGTGCTGCTTGTGGGATTGTTGGGGCTCCTCGGACTGATGGCGTCCTTTAGATAATGAACAAAGCGTCTCAAAAAAAAAAAAAGTCCAGATGATCAGATCTTTTGCAAAACCTACTTATTTAAATTAAATTATTCACCAGTTGCCATTGTCTGGTTTTGCCTTGAAGCACAGCGTGAGGAACGCACTGTGTTGGAACCAGCACAGCTTCAGTTTGAAGACCACAGCAACACGTTGGTTTCAAAGAGCCCAAAAGACCTGAGACGACCGACGCCTTTGGCCAGCTGCACCCAACGAGTCCGGCAACCACAGAGCCTGCTGAATCGCTCCCTCAGTTTATGATGTCAGGTAAAAGCAGACAAAATATGCATATATGAATGAAAAAAAAACACTGAACCATAATAGCTGAACATTTTCTGTTGGATTATGTTTGGTGTAAACAAACAAAAATACCACCTGAGCTGGATCCATGCCTAAACTGAGGCATACCTGTAACAATATAGAAAATAATAATAATAATAAACACTTGAGATTGTTGGATTGTATCCACTGTGGCTAGAATTACCTGGAGCAAGACGAAGCCTGTAACTACCACCATTATCCTAATAAGACCATTATTCTGGACTGGCATGTCTCATATTCTGCTAAGGCCCTGCTGCTGTGGCTTGGAGTGGTTAATCATGCTGCCCTGCTCCTGCCTGTTCACTGCCTACACCATCCTGCTCCATCATACCTGGAAGACTTAGCACTGTCTATATTTAGCAATTGTTGCGTTTTAATTCAGGCTACTCAGGTGGTGACAAGTCATGTGACGCGATATGCCCTTGAAAAAAAAAAAAACATGTTTAATTTTAAGTAACTTTGAACGAAAGACGTGGTTGTGTGCAAAACAATGGATCCAATAGGTGCACCAGGCAAGGACAAATTGCAGGGGAAGCATCTCACGTTCACAGATTGTTGAGCTTGTTGGTTGTTTCCTCTTCGTCTTTGTTGAACGATTGCTTCCGGTGAATTCTTCATTCCTTAAACGAGAGCCTTTAGAAGCCTGTGATGCTGTTTCTCTATTATTAATGCGTTGGCGACAACAGGCTCACCCGGCGTGTGATTTTTGTTCCGTCTCACGGTTTTTGAATCATCCTCTCGGCTCTGTTGAACTCATAAACAACAGAGTTTACAAGATTTGTAAACAAAGACGTTGCCTGGATAAATCGACGTGAAGCTCCCAGGATGGAAACTCACTTCATTCAACAAACGGTTCGTTGGAAACGGGGTCCCAAAGGTTGACCACCACATATTTTCCACATGAAAATTATAGACCAAGACAAATGGAGACTTGAACGTCTTTGCTGTATTTCTCTGTGTTTTCTCTGTGCGCCCAATTTGTTCTCCAAGATTCTAAAGCCTAGGACTTTTAGAGAGTAAAAACACATACGTGGACATATTTAGATCTGCAATTTTAAATGTTTAACAATCTGATGGACTAATTCATTCATTTATCCATCCATTTTCTAATTTTCTGTGGTTGTGCTGGGGGAGGAAACACATCCAGAAGAGAAACCCAGTCCTCAATACTCTAGATCCTCCTGGAAGAAGTCAAGGTGTTCCCAGGCCTGGAAGGGTTAATCCATCCAACAAATTTGGGGTCTGCCCTGGGATGTGCCCTGAAACCCTTTGGAGGGAAGCATAACATTCCCATTAGATGCCCAAATCCTCTCAGATGTCGTCTTTTAGTCCACATATTAAAAACCACCTTCTTCCACCTGCGTAATATCTCTAAAATTAGAAACATCTAAAAACGATGCAGAAAAACAGGTTCATGCATTTGTCACATCTAGACTGGACTATTGCAATGTTTTGTTATCCAAATACGTCTTTAAAAAGTCTTCAGTTGATCCAAAATGCTGCTGCCAGAGTCTTAACTGGAGTTACTGGGAGAGATCACATCTC
>JARVGV010000002.1:4874750-4892003 GCA_031762435.1 Hypsolebias longignatus
TCCTCCCCCTCCTTTAGGTGGTGTCTCTCGGCACACCCACTTTGCAGTTTTTGAATCTCGTCTCGGGGCGGAGCTACTGTTTCACCGCGGGGGTTTAGTTCCTCTTTAATGTATGCTTCCTCATACGTTCAAATTTTAGCTGTCCACAAGTTCTCTTTTATTTTACTTTTTTATATATTTTAAAGCATTTTCCACCACAGCAGGGCTGCTGGTCGGTTCCTTCTGTCTTTTTAGAAACTTCTCCATTTTGTCCTTGCTATGTTAACTTGCAGATTAAAGCAACTTCATACTTTTGACTGGCAGCCAATCAGAAAGATGAGCATGGTGAAAAACATTTCAATATATTAGTGTGGAATACATTTTAAAATAATTATTGAAAAATAGATTTGATTTTATTACAGTTAAAAAAAAAACTTGATTAAAATATATATACAGTACATGTATTTTTATTTATTTATTTTTCTTCTCTTCACCTTTCTAAGGACTCTCTAGTGCCCCCTGGCGGCCCTCACATTGAAAAACACTTCTAGATTATCTAAAAAAGCTAAGTCTGGTCCTCTGGACATTGCTAGCTACATGTCACGGTCTCTCGTCCAGAGGACCAGACTTAGCTTTTTTAGATTTTTCTACCTGGATTATTGAGCATGCATCAGGGTACTTCTAGATTATGATTTTTAAGGTTATTTTCCACAATGTTCACTAGGCGGCCCTTTGATTGCTTGAAATAAATTGATTTGATCCTCTGGAAACAAAATGCTACCCACTCCTATCATAGAGGGTCCAAATTTAGATTCTGTGAAAGATAAACATCATTAATCGTGTTTATTTTAAGACTTTTCAACCAGTTCTGTACAAAACAGAGCATGTTGTGTACAGTGCAGTAAATACACACTGAGGTCATCTGAGCTGACCTCTTACCCAGACAGCACACTCTGAACTCAGCAACTAATGATATGAACAATAAAACATACATCTATTCTGTGTTTAATGTGGTAGCCTCAGATGTATTTGATGTTTTCTGGCTCAGTGGTGTTGGTGGTTTCCTTACATATGTGTCTCCAAACAACTGTTAACTTAAATTAGGGTCAATATTTTCATTTTTGCAGTTTTAATGTATTCTTCTGTACTGTTCGATGGAATGACGCTTTGTGCACGTTGTCTCAGCTTTACATAAAGCACACCATTGAGAAGTTAAACCTTTAATTTGTTCACAACATTCATGATTCTTTAATCGTGCAGGCAGGAACGTGTTTGACAGATGATCAGTGTAAATCTGTCTTTTTATTGTTCAAACATCATGCTTTGTTATTTTAAAATGTGGTTTTAGTCTTATCTTCATACACACGTCTTCTGTTTTACACGTCTTTCAACAAACCGCAGATAAGAACTGCTTGTTGTGAAGCGTAAAGTTTGGGCTGTGTTTTGGGAAATGAACTCAGCCAGACTCGTGCACGCCAGTGCAAATATTTCAGGCGTCAAGTTCTTTAAAAATATTTTTTTTTCCAAGTATTTCCGCTCACCAGACTTGCACCACATAAGTACACAAATAAAAAACACAGGCAGTGGAGATAAATGACCAGGTGTGGACCTGAGCAACGTGTTGACTCTGGAAGTCTCCAGGTGACACGTGGACTTCAACAAAGTGGTCCATGCCACTGACTCGTGCTGCTGCTCAAACATGAACCTGAAACAGGCTGAGACCTTCGTCCTGGAAACAGCATGAACCCCTCGGCCTGGACCTAAAACAGTTCTACAGACAGTCACTATATTTGACGAAGCTGTGTACTGAACACCTCTTTCCTCTGGCCTTATCGGAGCCGTGGGTCATGTGTTCATCGCGAGTCAGACTTTGGATTGGCCGGCTGCTCTGAGTCATGAGACCGGAGCCTTTGGCCCAGAATGAGACCGAGGCCTTTGGCCCAGATTCCCTGTTTATATTTGAGCCCTCCGATGTGCTGAGTGGTCTCTGCAAACACTCCACATGCTGCTCACAGCAGAACAGGCATACAGAAATATAAAATGATCCAAACTACACCAGATCTCACACACTACATGATGCATCACTAAAAATATAATTTCATGTTAATTATTTCTGTTATCAGTAATCTACAAAAAAATTACTAAAGGCAGCCAACGGGAAAAAAATACATGAAAATATGCAGCTTCATCAGAAATAGTGTGAACAATTCTTTCTAGTAGTCTATTGTATGGCAAAGAGGAACTTTTCAAAAGTGAAAAAAAACTTTCCACCTTCTATAGCAGCAGGGTTATCTCTCCAGTTTTAGCTCCTCTCCAGTGGCTCTTTGTCAAGTCCAGAATTTAATTCAAAATCTTACTTCTTACCTACAAAGCTCTCAACAACCGAGGTCCATCTTACATTACAGATCTTATTGTTCCATATTTTCCTAACAGAGCACTTCGCTCTCAGACTGCAGGTTTACTTGTGGTTCCCAGAGTTTCCAAATATAGAATGGGACGAAGATCTTCCAGTCATCAGGCTCCTCTCTTGTGGAACCAACTTCCAATTTCTGTCCATGAGGCTGACACATTGTCCGGTTTTAAGACTTTTCTTTTTGGATAAATCCTATAGTTAGTGTCGGCTTGGGTTTCCTGAGCTGAGCCTTAGCTATGCTGCTATAGGCTTAGATTGCTGGAGGACAAACTGACCACATTTCTTCACACTGCTACTGTCTTTACTTACTCTGCTTGACCTGTTTTTTATTTGTAATTATTTTTATATCCTTGACATGTCTTTTTGTGTTTCAGGTGCACCTGGACCTACATCTGGACCTGCCATCCTGTGTTTGTCTCTCCTCTCTGTCCTCTCAAACCAGCCGGTCAAAGCAGATGGCCGCTTGTCCTGAGCCTGGTTCTACTGGAGGCTTCTTCCTTTTAAAAGGAGTTTTTTCTTTCCACTGTTGCCACTGTGCTTGCTCAAGATGGGAGACTGCGATGAAGTGAAGATTCAACTTGTCTGCTGGATTCCTTAGAGAATTTTACTAATTGTTTTTTCTATGTATGTGAATGTTCCTGTAAAGTGTCCTGAGACAACTTTGTTGTGATTTGGTGCAATGTGAATAAGCTGAATTGAGTTAAATTGAATTGAATGGATCAAACCGAACCAAATTTATTGTGTGGCACTTTTCAAAATATGATGCAAAAAAAAAACCTAATAGCGAAAAGACAATAATAAATAGAACACCATCAAAACAAACAAAAAATAGTTCAAAGTATGATGAGACATAAAATAAATAAAAAAATAAAAATAGAAAACATCACCTCTCATGCTGTGTTGAAGACCAGTGGGTAAAATTTGTTTAAGAATGAGATGTAAAAAGTCCAAGACTTTAGGCCTGTCTAACAGCAGTTGGTTGCACGTTTTAGGAACTGCAACAACAAAAACTCAGTTACCTTCACGGACCAGCCTGGACCTAAATCTCATCACCCGCTGCAGATTGGTCTGGACATCAGGACAAATTAAACAATCATCTTGAGGACACATAAGAAACAGGCCACAGGAGTCTGCCCATGTGGGTTTGATACAAGGTCATCAATAACGCTTTATAATCAATTCTAAAGCAACAGGAGTCAATAAAGAGAAGTCAGCACGGGAGAGATATTGTATATTCATGCTTTATTTTTTATGTTTTTAAAGACCAGATGCTGCGTTCTGTATTAACTGGAGTTGTGAGCGGCCAGCCTGACTCACATCAACATACAGTCAAAGTTATATAAATCTAGTAGTAAGGTAAGAAAACTGCAAATCGCCCATTCAAAATCACTAAAAGATTAATTAAATAATTAAATAAAACCATCAGTTTAAAAAAAACTACGGTATCTATTTACTGCAGAACTACCATATTTTTCAGACTATAAGGCGCACTTAATGTCCTCAAAAATCAACAGTGAACCTTATAATCCGATGCGCCTTATAGTCCAAAAAATATGGTAATCTTTTTCTCAAGGGTAAATTCTGATGTCACCCCACATTTCTTACAGGAGACTTTACAAATGGCTTCAGACTGTCCAGAGCTATAGAAGAGCTATGGTTTCACTGAGTCCAACAACAATAACTTCAGTTCTATCTAATTAAAATTGAGAATGTTTGAAGTCGTCTAAGTTTGTACCTCAGGAAAGTGGTCAAGCAGTGGTCTCAGTGGAAGAGAGCGGTTGTGCTTCAACTGTAGGTATATGAGTGTCAGCTAAGCTTGAGATGCAGCAGAACGTCTGTGATCGCTTGTGTTTTGGTGGTTTCTGCAGTCGTTTTTGTTCTGCCTTGTTTTATTGTTGTGTGTTGAATCATTTTTTAATTTTTTTTTTTTAATCCGTTGTGCTTTTAGTCGTTCTTGCAGTTCCTCTGTCTGTCTTGCTTCTCGGTCATGTTCCATCTCACACCTGTTCCTTATAATAATTAGACTCAGCTGTTGCCTCTTATCCCACCACTCCCTCAGTACTTACACTCCAGGCTTCTCATTCTAACTTCAGTTTGGTATACTGGTGAGCACCTGGTTTTTGCTTCTTGTATGCTCCTTGTATCTTCCTGATGATATGGGTGCCCTTAGTGTTTTTCTGTGTATTTTATTGCTGTTGTTCCAGACTCTTTTTTTAAATATTTTTTGCCAATAATAAATTATTTATATTACTTGATTCCTTGTGTGAGCCTGCGTTCTATCTTTATTGCAAAGGGCGACAACAGCAGTTCACTTTAGACTGTCCCTGGATGATGGTACTCCCTTTCTCTAAGGCTGAGCTCAACCACCTGACAGAGAAAGCCCAGTCCAAACATCCAGGATCTTGTTTTCTCAATCATGAGCCAGATCTCATGAACTTAGGTGAGGGTTGGAACCTGTATGGACCATAAAAGTGGACCAGCTCCACCCTGCCATCATTTGTGAACAAAATTCCAACATTCTAACAAGCACATTTTAACACAAAAGTTATGAGATGGTAAATAAGCTCCTATCTTCCTGGATCTAGATCTTCCTAGTCCTCCTATATCTTTTGGTGCCCCACATGTTCCCACAAATTACTTTCTTTAGAAGTTTAACTTTGTGCTACTTGTAGGAATACCCCTCCTATCACCGAGATGTATTGCTATGGATCAATGAAATGAGCAAATGCTTATTTTTACTTACAGTACATGACATTTATTTTTCCTGAACAGTTGGCACCTGGTATCTATTAAGACGGTAACAGTGTTCAACTTCATTTATCTGACAATATGCATCCCATTCCTCACCTAACACTGTCAGTCAGCAGTAACACTGGCAGAATGATGGAAAGGATAAAACTATCCCTCCTCTGATATGCAGTCAATTTGTAATAATCAACAAGTGAATGAGCGAAGTCTGCAGGCTGTGGAAAATTAAAATGCAAATATATCTCAGTCATAGCTTGCAATACAATGTGGGCTACTGGGAAAAATATTTGAGAGACTGTCAGACAGCTAAATGTCAGGTGGACATGTTTCGTGCAGGGTACTCATTAAGTCTTTCCCTGGTGGTTTGGTCTGCGGCTCTGCACGAGGAGTTAAGTACGAGTTGACGTAAAGGTACGTGAGCGATGTGCATTTGTGATCATGGTCCACTCCTAATGGGAGCTGACAGTATTGATCTCACAATCTGGCTGCAAAGGAGGCATGCATACGTGTTTGTGTGTGTGCATGTGTGCAGGCCATCAGGATGAGTCTTATCAAAAGATTCAAACAAGCAGTAGGCTAACGGACGGCCGACTGAGACTTGCTGTCTGGTCTGTCTTGTCTTATCTCACATTAAAATGGCTTTGAGCAGAATGTGCACACTGTTAGCTGCTGCTTTCAAGTTTGCAGATCTGGATGTTGACCGCGTGCAGAAGGTCATCAGAGCGGGGATGTTCCAACACAGACTCAGTCGATTGAGCAAACCTCAACTTATCGTGCTGAAAACCCTTAAAGAGTGGAGTGTTTGTTACCTTGGCAATGATGCTGCAGAGCTGAGGTCCATCCTGCGTCAGGGAAAGCAGGTTGCTAATGGCACTGCCAATAGTATGAACACTGTCGGAAGACTCAATCTGTTTGATCAGGACCTACAAGAAAGACGATACCCTTATTAATGCCTATGTTGATGGTATAAACGCACTAAACTCAATAATCTGGAATTTTAACCATGCAGAGATTATGTACATTACATGTGTTCAGGATTTTTGACTTTGCAACCTTAACTTTGGTCTAAAGGAATGACTTTGTGGAGGAGAAAAATATTCTGGTAGCATCCTATTAGTCTTATTATGATCAGGATTCACGGTGAAGTAATGAACCAAAATACAAATGCAAAACAGGTAGGATGGATGTGGGCAGATATTTTTTATTATGGCTTACCACAGACAAAAAGCATGCATGTTAGACTATCTACCAGCTATAATTGACTCTAGGTGAGAGTATGAGTGGTTGTCTCAATTGATTTAGTGGTCCTGTGATGGACATCCAACCTGTCCAGGGTGTCCCTCTTGCACAGTGACTGCTGGATATGGGCTCTAGTGACCCCCCGCAACCCAAAAAGGAAGAAGCGGGTAAAGATGATGGATGGATGGAAGGAACTTTTGATTTGAGTTCCTTTACACCAATATGAGTTTATTTCCTCTCTGCTCTATTTTTGTTATTACATCACAGGGTGGTGACGTATGCTTTAATGCAAAACCAATAATAATTCATAAGAAAAATATTGGGACTTTACTCCTAAAACAGAGAATATGACTTTATTTAGTAGGATAAACATTTCACCATTTAATCTCTTCATAGCAGATTAGTTGATGTTGTTTTTAGTGTTATTGTATCATCATACATGCTACTGTATATGCAAACAGTGATTAGTTCTTCTTCATTTATTAACTGATCTGCTTTTCCATGCAGCCCCATCACTCCAATAAAATGTAAATGGTGACAACTGCCAATATGCTTAATGGGCTCCTATTACTTCTGGAGCCAAAATCTCCTTATAGTCGTAATAAAACTCAACATGTAAATCAGGTATTAAAAAGGCTTTGATTATATAAAAGAACTCAGTGACAAAATAAAGTTTAAAATAAAACATGACTTATCTAGACTAACATGGCTTACCTAAAGGTATTTGCAAGTGCAGAAGGTAAATGTAATTTTATACCTGGATCTCATTGGCCAGGGCCATGTCAATCATGTTGCTGAACGAATCACTGACATCTGTGAGGATCTCGTGGATCGCCTCCCTCATGGATTTAAGGAAGAATTCATCACTGGTGTGAAGGCACCTGCAAGAAAGGCGGATAATGAACAATAACAGGTAAAATAATTGGTAAATCTGGTATTTTGCTACAAGTTTTAACAGGTCAGGTCAGGATGAAAATGTACGGCGTTAACCAGACAACTGATTGACAGCAACACCTAACGTAATACATTACTGTCACATGTTGCAGTACTCTATAGATGTTCATTTACAACTGATTGTTTTGAAATCAGTCCAATTCTTTTTTTTTTGTTTACTCTTTATTTATACAGGTAGTCTCATTGAGTCACGGGAACTCATTTTCAAAAAAGACCTGTTTAGGGAGCAGATGGTGGAGGTTAAGAGTCTTGCTCAAGGGCTCAGAGTGGGACAAATGAGGGTGGAGGCAGGTGTGGGTGTTTCACATTGTCCACCCAGGAGTTGAACCTGCAACTTTCTGATCACAAGCCCATCTTCTCTAACCTCTGCGCCACCACTCCCCAAAGTCCAATTCATGATGGCCACATAAACTTTAAACAACTCAAAACTTGTTGTTCTTCTGTTAATTATCAGATACTGAGCTAAAGTTTGGGGTGGTAGTTGCTGAGACTCATCTCAAACACACTTTGAGTGCAACAGATCGTTTTAGGGCTTTGTTTAAAACAATGACATGCGAGATGGTAAGTGACAAACATTCCCTAAAGAAATAATAGTTTTGGGGATGCACGATATTATCAGTATCGTATCGTATCGGCCGATATTAGAGTTAAAGTTCAATGTCGGACATCAGCCATTCTATTAAAATAACTCACAGATATAAAAGGTGCCGTTTTTGTATCACAACCCAGTGACAATGATGCCTGCAGCGCCAGCACGATGTGATGACGTTGCAGCGCCAGCACAATGTGATGACATCACGCGCACCTGCTTGAACTCACAGCAGAGAGGAAAATTAAAAAATGTTGTTGGTGGTGTGGAAGTTTTTTTTTTTTTTTTTTCGTTGATGTCAGATTTTGAAGATTTTTGGACTATGTTGAGTCTCACTACATCGCACCCAGTTGGAGATATTTTTCAGATGTAACCTTACCCAAGTTACAAGCCGTCATTTCCAATGTCATTGAGAAGCTAATAACCAACAACACGACTTGTTGGGTGAGTTTTACCACAGACATTTGCACGTCAAGTGTTAGCCTCGTTAGCATGATTAGTCTTATGGCACAATGGACAGACAAAACTTTGAATTTAAAAAGGCTGTCCTTCATGCACAGGGGTGAAGAGGATCCCACACTGCAGCTGGAATCTGGAACAAGCCTCCACAAGTGAGACAGCATCACAGGTGACTAATGCTAATAAATAACATTTAACACTTTTCATGTAATATAAGTTAAAGTGCTTTACATATCATATGGTTGTTACTGAATATATGTCACCAGCTCCTACAGCTGTTACACACAATTTTTGTAGTAAATAAGCCTAAATAAGAGAACTATGTTCTGACAAAGAAAAGCAGGCTATATAAAATATCGGCATCGCTATCGATTTTTGGCTAAATAAGGTTTAACATATCGGATATCGGCCAAAAATCCAATATCGTGCTAGATACGTTTTTAGTTTGCTTGCTTGCTTGTTTTACTATTGTGGCGTATTATTTTGTTAAACAATGACTATTTTATCTGTTAGTTTTTGTAACACCTTGTAGAACCACATGAAGTGCAACCCAAATAAAGAAATACTTTTTTTGTTTGTTTGTTTTTATGTCCCTGTGTGTTAACTGTGTTTTACCTCTCTGTAATATTAGTCAGCTCCAAACACTTTTCTAGCAGTGATTTCTCATACTGCAGCAAAAGAAAAAGAAAAATACTTCAGAAACCGATAAAACAAATAGAAATATAGTTTCACAAAAATCCCATCAGTTTCAATATTTTACTTGCATGAAGGTGACAAAATGTGCCTATGATGCTATTATGTTCACGTCCAGCTCATTGTTTCTGTAGCGTCCATGATCAACCATCACCTTCTGCATCTCAGGCGGTGTGCTCCGAGCAGCGCTGTACTCATGAATCAGAGAGCGCACGTGGCAGTTTGCACGTACGGCCGTGCTGTGGACTCTCTGCCACCGCCCCTTCTCCAGCCGCTGGAACATCTTTCCCAGCTCCGTGCTGACAACTAACGCACGCCGAAGAAGTGTCTGCAAGTTGTTCCTGGCCACGTGGTCCCCTGCCCCAATCCCAGAGGTCACTATCAGCTCTCCCTGCTGGGTGTCCTCCTCAACCCCAATGGGTTTGGCCTGGAGGACACACATACATTCCACCTCTGTCATGTGGCGCAGGTCCTCCATCCAGCGCTGGACTGAGTCCACCTGGAGAGACTGCATACGAGTACTATGGAAGGAAGAACAAAAAATTACAGTCAGTTTTATTTATGTAGGAACCTTTTCTATACTCATAAGGATACAGACACGATTGTGATTCTTGTACTTGTGGAGCAGTTTGACCTGGTGACAGAACACAAACAGATCTAACAGAGTGGGCCAGGCAAGAATCACCGTGGACTTTGATGTTTGCAGATGATATTGTGATATGTGTTGAGAACAGGAAACAGGTGGAAGAGAAGTCGGAAGAGATGGAGGTATGCACTTGAAAGAAAAGGAATGAAAGTCAGCCGTGGTAAGACCAGCATTTACCTGGTCTCTCTTGTAAATAAATGCTCATGCTCAATGGGACTAACAAGGTTGAATGACCAAAGACAGAGTTCATGTGTGTGAATGAGAAGGGAGGAGGTGGAACAGTGAGGCTACAAGGAGCAGAGGTCACAAAGGTGCAGGACTTCAAGTGCTTAGGGTCCACTGTCCAGGAAAATGTGGTAAAGAGGTGAAGAAGAGAGTCCAGGCAGAATGGAGTGGATGGAGACAAGTTTCAGGAGTGATTTGTGACAAAAAGGTGTCAGCAAAGATCAAAGGAAAAGTTTACAAGGCAGTTGTGAGACCAGCTATGTTGTTTGGTCTGGAGACAGAGACATGGACAAGAAGACAGGAGAAAGAACTGGAAGTGGCAAAAATGAAGATGTTGAGGTTCTTCTTAGGAGTGACAAGGATGGAGAAGATCAGGAATGATGTCATCAGAGGTACAGCACAGGTAGAACAACTGGGAGATAAAGTTAGGGAGGCCAGACTTAGATGGTTTGGACATGTCAAGATGAGGGACAGTGAGTATATTGGTAGAAGGATGTTAGAAATGCAGTTGCCAGGTGAAAGACAAAGAGGAGATATATGGATGCAGTTAGAGAGGACATGGAGGTAGTCACAGTGAGGACAGAGGATGCAGAAGACAGAGATGGAGGGTGACTCACTGTGGCGACCCCTGAAGAGGGAAAAACCAAAAGAAGAAGAACTTACAGTAGATTACATGTTCTATGCTGCTCACAAAGAGCAAACATTTTGGCTTGAGTTGTGGACATTAGACGTTAATGGAGTCTTATATTTTTGTGTCACTGGTCACAGTTCAACATTTTTGTGGTCTTGTTCCTGCTATAAAGAAGTATTATTTCCTCAGCAGCAACACATACTGTTTAAAAATAGAACTATAGTAAGTGCAACACAAGTGCCAGCACTATAGCCTTCCTCGCTACTTGTACATTGATGTCACAGTTTACTTGTGCTGGGACCAACGGTTGAACGCAATCTGAACCTAACACCCCATTTCTAAAGGTCAAAGTTGTCTCAAACTGGTTCCATGCAATGAACATGGTTTCAAGGGACTCCAGAGCCTTTATTATCAATATTCACCCAGAGGTTCTTGTTGGTAGATTCCATGGTGTAGCAGTGATGACATCTGCTTCACATGCAGAAGGTGCTGGGTTCAGTCTCCAGTCGAACCGTGGTTTCTCAACATGTGCAACTGTCCCAACAAAGCCACCGCTGGAGTGTTACAGGTTTATTTTGGTTTAAATAGCAAACACTAAAACGGCTTTAACTCAGATGCATTTACAGATGTTAATCTAAAGTTTGGTGTGGTCGTAGCTGAGTCACTCCCAACACTCATTTCTAGGAGTTTTAGTTATGTCAGTTATGGTTAAGAAAATTATTGTAATATGAGTGGGACAAAATATAAAGAAAGGGTCAACTGAACAAATATCAAACATTTAATAATAAAAACAAGTGCAAATGCTTAAGCTGCAAGTAAGTCATCAGTTTATCTGGCATCCCTCCTGCATGAGCTCTTATACAAGCAAACCAATCCTCTTAACTCCGTCAAGAGAAAACTATAAATGGGCACCACAAACAGCAGCTCTCAAGCTTTAAACACCAGACATTCCTAAAATCAATAATGTGTATTCAAGGTCAATTCCATCAATAAGTGCTAGCTTTGCGCTTGTTGGTTTAACCGCCTCCATTTCCTCTTTAGCTAGATAACAGCTTTAACATAGGACTGCACCGAGTAAACACTCCTCCACTTCAATCTCTCCTGGCATTGACCCGACTGAATGGAGGCTTTAGAGGGCACTTCCAAATCCTGCACCTAAACAGCCGAAGCTCCCTGAAAGAGAACGGATCGATGGCTGCTCTGAGTCATCACAGGAGAGAGTCTCTAATGAAGATGAATATTTCCCCTTCTGGGGTGCTTTCTGACCGATATGTGCAAATTAACAGCTTCAAAAAGACGTTTGTTATATTTCTTTGTAAAACAATAGGTGATCTGACCTGAAATCCAACAGTAAAAACTTGTTGCAAACCACCAACTAGTACCCATAAACAATCCATTATCTTTACCCGCTTCTTCCCTTTCAGGTCGCGGGGGTCAGTGGTGCCTATTTCCAGCATGGACAGGTCTCAAGTCCATCACAGAGACACACGAGACAAACAACCATTCGCTCTCTCACTCTCACCTGGGGACAATTTAGAGTCACCAATCAGCCTAACATTCATGTTTTAGGTCTGTGGGAGGAAACTGGAGCACCTGGAGAAAACCCATGCGTGCACCGAGAGAACATGCAAACTATGCAGAATTACTCCTGGCTGGGATTCGATCTGGCGACCTTCTTGCTGAGAGACGGCAGCTCTACCGACTTTGCCACCATGCTGCTCCTTTGACAGCCATCAAATTTAATTACATGTTCTATTAATTAAACTGTGTTGATTTTTTTTTTTTTTTAAGTTTTATTCTCCCAAGTTGAAATCACTAATCAATATCTGGCAGAAGTCCTGGAAGTCCAGCAAACATCTAGCCCAAGTCCAGTTCTGAAGAAAATTATTTAGTCTTAAAACAACTCAAGGTTCATATTTGTAAAGAGGTTCAGGTACTTTGTAAAACTTTACATCAATGTCTCCATCTCCACTTTTGTGTCTGATGTTTTCAGTGATGTACCGAGTCGACCGGTACCGCTTCCTGTGAAGCTTATGTTGCAAACGGATCATGTTTGCATTACCAGACTAAGTAACAATCTGATTTAAAAAATACTGTATATAAATTAATGCTCTGTTAAAACCAAAACTGTTGTAGCAGATTAAAATAATTCCCTTTCGTTGATCTTTGCACCACGTTACATTTCCCTCGTCGTGTTTCCAGGCTGTTGGTGCTCGTTCTGTTTTGCAGTTTCATGCAAACACAATGTTAAAAAATATATGTATATACAATTAGAATAAAAATAATTCTGACTATAGCTCTGTAAATATTCAAATATGGTGCCACTTTATAATGGGGAAACACTCATAAAACAATAATAATCAGTCAATGAAGTTATTATTAAACCCGTATTTAAACCATTAATAATTTGTTGAAGTGCAATGGAAACAAATACAGACTAATTTTTTGCCAAATAAAGAGCCAGCATTTATTTGTACTCTCTATTGTCACTGTTAGTCTATATGATCTTTATAATTTCATATTCTAAATGTCAAATATTCATCAGAAAGTTACATGCGTGTCGTTTCATAAAGCACCATGAACGTCTGTAGCCAATACTTAGCTTTCACCAAAAAAAGTTACAAAATGTGTTATTGATCAACTAGCAATTTCTCCACATGAAGAATTAACAAATAATCCATTTATTCTCAATAAAAACCTAGATTTCTGGGTTTTTTTTCTCCAGGTGTTCTGAACAAATAAAGTAGCACTGAACCAAAATAATCAAACGACAGACAAAGTACTGCTGAGGTTTGTTTAAATGTTGAAATTGTAAAACTACTGTTGTAATAAAACGTCAAAATAAGTCTTTAAAGAGGAGAAACTGTGAAGCAGAATGAACAATATTTATGTTCATTTCAGACTAAATGTGATCGTTAGAATTCTTTCCTCTGTTATATAACAGCATCACACGAGGACGTGCCCGAGTAGATTTACACACCCAATGAGCCACAAAACATCACTCTCCACGCAAGAAGGGGGAGAAAGAATGATAATAATAGGTTTGTTTTCAGAAGGTGGTGGGGAGCGGTGCACTACAGTGTGTGCAGAATGAAAAATATTTACATGCAGGGCCACAAGAGGGTCGTCTGATAATGCCTCTATTATATTGAACATGGATCCTGAAACGAAAAGCAATTCTTTCTGGATGGTTACTGGTCAGAAACTGAGGTCAGTGTCTGTCATTGTCCTGCTCCAACACACCTGATTGAAATTATGAAAGGCCTTTGTTAATTTATCATCAATAAATCATTGTGATTTATTAAAAGAATCTGTCAAATAATTAAATAGATAAAGTTTTTTTTTTAAATCAAGAATGAAATCAGGTGTTACAAGAATGGAAAACTTCATCTCAAAGAAGGGAAATGCTATAATCCATCCATCCATTATCTTTACCCGCTTCTTCCCTTTTGGATCGCGGGGGTCACTGATTGTGACCGAATTGCATCCCTCAAGATTGCTGCATGTTGGAGCAGCTCTGTTACATTCATTCTGAGATTTTGCTTTTGAAAACATTAATTGCTCTTTAATTCTAGACGTAAATAATTTTTTTCAGATGATTACTTCCTCTGGTATCAGACGCTGTGCAGCTGGAAAGATTTTAATTGAAACTTTTCTTTACCTTTGGACATTCATTATGATGCGTAACCTTGACAACAAGGTGGTTTTCTACAATTAGGAATTGCTGATTAACATCTCAAAAGCTCAATTAATACCTCAACTACAGCCCGAAATCCCAAATGAGTAGAAAATGAGGCACTGTGGATGCATTCCCGTCTACCTGGAGGTGCTCGAGTGCCTGACTGCCGAGATCTTGGAGTTAGTGAGAAATACGGCTCGTGACAGCGGGAGGACCGAGATCCTCCCCCGTCACCTGCAGTCAAGTCCACGGCGACGAGGGGCTCGGCAGGCTACTGTGAGAAGTTGCCATCGCTTGTGGAGAACCTGTTTTCACTGACTTTTACACAATTCTTGTGATTTGATTTAGTATATTATTGTTTGGCATTTCATGTTTTTCTTATTGAGGCTGTTTTTAAATGTTCTTTATAAAATAAATGTGACCTGACTTGTCAAGGTCAGATCTAGAAACTAACAAAATGCAAGATCTCACGTACCATCATTGAGATCTGCCAGCAGAATGTGTGTTGTGACTTAGCCTCAGTTACTACTACACGACGTTTTAGCTGTAGTTGCTGCCATTTTTATGTTGTCAGAAGATAATCAGCTGTGGCGGACACAAACAGGTAAATATAAAGGCCTGCTTTTCTGCAACAGGCAACAATGAAGTGTATGTATAAAGATATGTTGGTCTTTATAAAATAGGTCATTTGTGTAGAGATCTGAACAGAAAATGTATCTGCACTGAATCAGAGCAACAGTGATCTCACTTCTCTCAGAAGTAAAGATCTACTTCAACTTTTGGATGATTCATTTTTCATTTTATATGTACTCCAGCACTGAGTGCATACAGTGTGTACTTCAGGTACTCGGCGTTCTGCAAGAAAGGTCACTGCTTTGAACAACTGAGCCCAGTATTGATGAGCTTACTTGTGATTTATGATACAAAGAGGCTTCAAAGTGCAGAGCTGCACACAAAGTTTTTACATTTGTGTAATTTTAAGATTTTATAACTGGTTTTAGTTTAAGATTTATACCCGATTAGAACCAGTCACTTTGATAAAGTGTGACAACTAAAGTGTCTTTGGATGCTTAAAAAATTCACACAATCTTTGTAACTAAACTGATACGCTTAACAGAAAAATGTAAATGCTGAGTGAATAACAGTAAATATATGTCAAAGCTGAGCAAAGACAAATAAAAAAGTTATTAATTCAACAATTGAAACCTGTTCACATGGTACATACATAATCTACACTTACGATGTAACTTTGTTTTAAACAGGAAATATTATAAGAGATAATTTGAGTCAACAGGACAGCCAGTTAATAACTTATGAAACCCTGATGTTTAATGCTCCCTATTTTATATCCTTATAAAAGACGAGACAATATTTGAACGCACGAAAAGTGCAATTTCAGTTACAGTCCAAATTCCAACAAAACAGCTTTTTTCTTTGGAACCCAAAGTAAGTTGGGATTTCTTTTCATAATAATACAAACTGACAAAATGCTGACAATCATGTAAAATGTAACTTTCTGTGAGCCATTTCATCTCTAAATGACATTTCCCAAAAGATTAACTTTTCCCACTTGTTTTGCCAAAAATTCTATAACTGTCCACAATAAAATTGTTTTGGGCAAATTTTGACGACATTATTTGATGTTCTGTTACTAAAAATCACAGCACACTATTTTCATTATTGTGATATATTTGTTTTCCTACAGGTTTCAAAGGGAAGGCAAATAAAAAATAATGACAAAAACAAATGAATGATGTGCAAATACAGTAGTTATAAGGGTCCTCCTATAAGACCAAATGAAACTAGAAAGGACAAAGATGGACTGCAAACGTCACATCTCCCTGATGCAAAATATTAGAAAAGTATCACAGAAGATATAATTAATTAAATGGACATTTAATATCAGCAGTGAACAGAATACATTGTGCTGAAATGGTCAATAAAAGCAGAGATCCACTGTCAAGGCACTTTCTTTACAAATCTCTTTCCATTCTTGCAGTCTCCATCTCTGTGGGTCAGTTGGCTTCTCATCGTGTAAGTCACTGTTGTTAGACACAGCAGGATCAGGGACGCCAAGTCCCCAACAATGCACCTCTGCCTAAAGGTCCCAGGGTTCATAGGAGGTTTGATTCTTTTTAATGAGTAGTTTATGAGTCACTCACCAAAAAGAATTGGGTTTCTGAGTCATTTGATTCATTTGAGTCATTGAGTTACACGCACAGAGACAAACTCCACTCTCATTTTCCACTGGTTCATGCCACTGATATGAAATGGAAAAATATAAATATAGCAATGAGAGCAGTGTGATTCCATTATGTTCTGTATATATCAGCAGCACAACAGATTTGTAAAGTTGCTCCAGAATAAACCAGAAATGTCCAAATAATAATGTCCTTAGGACAGATGAGACCAAATAAGAGATGTTTACCCATACTCCACAGGGCCTTGCTATCATTGTTTTGACCTTGAACACTTTTATATACTAAAAGATCCTAGTATGAAAAGTGTGACCATGTCTGACAGCTGAACCTTGGGTCAAATTGTGTCACAAAGCATTAATAAATGTTTCTACAAGCTGTTGAAACAGAATTAGGCCTTCACAGATTCTCCATTTTTTATTTGTTTTTGACAAGTAACAACATGGTGGAATCTGATGAAGTTTTTGTGCACTTGAGGTAAAGTTTGAATAACTTTAGAACCTGGTGAAGACTATGCATCTATTCCTTATAGTCCTCTTGTTCCAAAGTCTGGTCTTGGGGGCAGCACCTTGAGCAGTGTCAAGTTAGGTGGATGAAAAGAGGTATTGAGGTCAGACTGCACGTCTGGTGGAGATGGACATTTAATATCAAGCAGTTTTACTGAATGAATGATCAATAAAAGTAGTTTTATGGGTGTGTTGATTAGAATAAAGATTTTATGTATGTATGTCAATGTGCTGAAACAATCTAATGTTATTATGATATTTGTGTAAGCAAAAGCTCATTTCTAATTTATTTTG
>JARVGV010000002.1:4972551-4989513 GCA_031762435.1 Hypsolebias longignatus
CACACACACACACACACACACACACACACACACACACACACACACACACACACACACACACACACACACGTGAATAACAGAAATAGTAAAGTCCAACAAAACCGTTCATTATGAATTTCTCTAAATGGTCTCAATTTTAGTAGGAATGTTTTATTATCTCTTTATGTAGCAAATCAAGTAATGTTTTTTCTAGTGCACTCAATAATACACAAATCAGACATTATAGTGGCCAGCACAGTGCAGTGTAATAAACAGTGGAGAAGTGATTATAAGACATGCAAATAAAGATGATTTAAATTAAAACCTCTTTGTTAGAGGAATTCTCTGAACCTATGTACTGTAGTTGGTAAATGAAGCTGTTTTATGATAAAAGAGAAGCGCTGCCACTTTAACTGAATGTCCTCCTTTAAGAAAGCAGCACTGAGAAATAGTTTAAATCTGTTGCTTTATGATAATGTTGTTAGGTTGTGACACTTTTTAAATCTCATTCTGATATAAATTACTGTTTCTGAAAGCCTTTTAGTGGTTTTTATCTTGTTTGTTGTGTGTAGTTGAAGAAATTGTGGCAAAACATCAAATGTTGACAATTTGCTTGTAAAACTTCAACCGTTTTGTGTGCGGAGCAACTTGTTCTTCTTCGCACTGGTTTCTGCTGTGACAGTTAGTGACTCATTCTTTACTGGTGTAGACAAATCTAATAAAATCGTGGTGTGGTCCTGGGTTTTATTTTTTATTTATGCATTTATTTATACTGTAATTTACTGCTGCCACCCAGTGTTCAAGCAAAAGACCTGCATGGTGGTTGTTCAGACATCATCTCCACCAGATTAAAAAGGTACAGAGCATTTTAGAAGAGTATATTTTAATTAAACCTTAAACAAGATCAGTTTAGTTGTTAATATACTTCTCATCTTTTGAGAGGAAAGAGATTATCATTCATCACATTTTGCCTTGACGATTTCTTTGGCTGCTGGGTATATCATTCATCTGATGAATCTTTTCCTAAAACGCGTGTGAAGAATTTCACATCTGTTCAGAGAGCTTTGTGGCTTCATCCACATTGAAGCCCTTCTTATGTCTCTGAGCTGTTATCTGCAGTGTCCTCCATGTTTTGTATCAGAGCTGGGGTCACTCTACTTTCCTAAACAGGCCATATGTAGAGCAAGTCTTTTGGGGTGCACCCAGGCGGCACATTGTTGTAATCTGCATCCAGGAAAGTGTAAATACTGCTTCAGGACTTTAGCATGTGTGGCCAAATCCTGGAAAATTCTGGGGTGGGTTATCAATGGAAGAAAATTAAAAATAAACTAAAACTTTGTAAGGATTTTTCTATTTTAAGGGAAAACTACAGAAATGAAATAAGGGTTACTTTCCTTTTTCTCTGATGCTATATTTCAATAACTCCTCTTCTACTATACAAAACTCATCTGCTCTTTTTGTATTTCACCTGTCTTTATGTTTAGCTTAAAATCTTTCTTTATATTTTTCATGTAAATTGTCAATATTTAATTTATTTCATTGTCTGTTGGTCACTTCAAGTATTCTAATCTACACCTTAGCTTTGGGCTGCTGCTTGATGGTCGCTCGTACAGTCTCTTAATCTGGAGGCTAAAATTTTGAGCCTAGGTTGAATTGGGAAGAGCATCTGGCAGAAAACAGTTGCCAGATCTTTCATTCACCTTTGCTTGCTGTGGTGACTCCTGCAGGAGGGAGCAGCTGAAAGAAGAACAATCCATCACTTAAGTAGTGTGTGAGGGGGGAGGGGGTGTGAAACAGGATATGTAATAAGAAAAGCCCTATCATTTCTTGAAGGAGTAAATATTTGCTGCTGCCTTTCATGCCAGATCATTAAAGTAAGATCATGTGATGAAAAATGAAAGTTATTTTGATCAAACATTGAAAGCAACATCATCTCATATGCTCATATATGAGATATAATGCTCATAGTGTGGACTGTGAATAACTCTCAGCTACTATACCAAATTATTAAAAACTGAGTTAATCTTTTTGAGGTGACAAATAGAAAATAGCTGTCAGCCATCTTGAATTAGATTATCTTTAAATGCTATTCAGTTGGAGAAGAATATCCAAGGATCACTCTCTGAAAGATTAAATAAAATACATGCAGTGATTTATGAAATATTTTGCTAACAAGGTTGACTGCAACAATAAGTCAGAGGGAAACAAAGCTTATATAAAATATCTGAAGGAGAGAAAATGTTTCTTTGTTTGTTTGTTTGTTTTTTGTTTGTTTGTTTGTTTGTTTGTTTGTTTTCCTATAAATGCTACTGATTTTACTGTTCAGCTGTAAAACCTTCACTCGCTCGATCGATCACTGAATTTTTCTGCGATCTGTTGATCTGCCCTGGCGTGACGTCACATCCAGGAAAACCAGTCGAAAATCACAGCGCAGCTGCGGAGTGTATTTTCATAAGCAGACATGGTAAGTATGAATGAAGTTTATTATTAAAAATAAAATAAAAAATAAAAAAAACACTGCCAAATTAAAATTAGGTGGTGTATTTACAAAAAACACTGTTATTTTTAAAATATCTCAAATACAGAAAATATATTCAGGGCCTTCGAACGTTAGCTAGCTAGTTTGGTTTGCACTGTGAGTAAGCAAAACGGCTTCGGTAATTGTTAGCATTACCTTCATTGTGACTACTAACACATGTAAAAGTATTAGCAGTTTGTATTTACTTTGTTATATTAAATAGCATTTTTACATCTCCAAATACCAATGAGTTTCTTATCCAAACGCGTAAATATTTGTCAGCGGGCTAACACTTTGTAGCTGCTGAAATGAGCTAACGAGTTAGCATCACCCAGCGATGGAAGTGTCGAGCCTGTACTTTCGTTTTCTCTCTCAACTCACCCATTTCTTGAAATAGTAATCAGGTAATTTGGCTATTCACCGCAAATAAGTCGATTTCCTATGGTTATTTTTGTATATACTGTATAGTTAGTATTTTTCAGATTATTATATTTTGCACAATGGTGCGGAACAGGACAGCAACATGGTTATGGTTGACTCCGATGCTTGTTGTTGGTCGTTGATCTGAGGTATAGTATAAAGAAGGCTGAACACATGCGGGTTTTATCAATTATTTATTCATCACCGTAACTTTAAACCTTTGTCTAGAAAAGTCCTGGCTGTAGACGGTCCCTTCAGTGTTAACTCTGAGTGCTTTAGAAATAGCTCAGAAAATAGATAATAATGCAGGATAATTATGTAAGTTTGGCTCCAGAGTAGTTAAGGTGCTCTTCAAATGATAATTATCTAACTTATCTCTCATTTTTCCTTCATAGTTTCGTAACCAGTATGACAACGATGTGACCGTATGGAGCCCACAGGTAAGTTTTCTGCAGGACTCACTGAGTGTTGCCGTCACATCATTGTCAACAGCTTAGTTTTTTTGTTTGTGTTCACTCAGGGCCGGATCCATCAGATCGAATACGCCATGGAGGCAGTGAAGCAAGGATCTGCAACTGTAGGACTCAAATCCAGAACACATGCTGTGCTCGTTGCACTAAAGGTACAACGTTAGGTTTTGCTGTTTGCCATTAGTTTCTGTATGAAGGTGATGGGCAACTTCTTGTAATCGTTTCAGTTTATGTTCACTTTGTTTGGACTGATACAAACTTTAATGTACCGGTAACTATTTTATCAAATATCAAAATGCTTGAAACTCTTCAGGGACAATGTGTAAAACAATATGTTTGAGTGCAGTCAAACCTTTTAGGGTGGCTAAAGACCTTTTATGGCATGTGTTGTTGTGATCACTTTAATATATCATTCTGCAGAGAGCCCAGTCTGAACTGGCTGCCCACCAGAAGAAGATCCTACATGTAGACAACCATATAGGCATCTCCATCGCTGGACTGACTGCTGATGCCAGGCTGCTCTGGTAGATCACAAACTGCTTTAGTTGACCAGAATAATTTGCTTAGTCATGTTTTGTATTGAATGCTGTCATTTGTTTACTCAAAACATTCACAAGTGCAATTTTACTGGTTTTAACCTGATAATATGTGTGTCACTTTCAAAAAGGTGCAAATCTGAAATGCATGCATGTGTAATTCAGAATTAAGAAATGAAAAACACTAAAGTCAAATTGATCTCTGCCTGAATGATAATGTTTTGAGTTATTTGAAGTTATATGTTGTGTTATCTGTTCTATGGAAGAAAAGTTCTTTAAACACGAACACTTTCTCCTCTACAGTAACTTTATGCGTCAGGAGTGCTTGGACTCAAGATTTGTGTTTGATCGGCCACTTCCAATCTCACGTCTCGTCTCTCTCATCGGCAGCAGTATCCTTTCTTACTTTTGAAGTTCTCATACTCTCAGATCATCAACTGTACAACAGTTTAAAGTGTCTGTGACATGAAAGTGTTTCAATGAATAACATAAAAAAACATTACAGTAAAAGAATTATTGTTGCTGCGATGAACAGTGGTTGATATATTTGCATGTACGTACAGGAAGTAATGACAAAGAAGAATGCCTGCATGTAAACAAAGCATTTCCACTACCTAAAACACAAGTAGATAGCAAAAAATTGGACGTTTCTGTAGCTTATTTTGATTCACTATCGGAAAAAGATGAAGATTCAGTCTGTATCAACAAAGATCAGGGAGTTCCACATTTTATTGTCACTTCCTGTTTTACTTTGACAGCACCAAGTAAAAATAAAATGTGCTAGTTATGTGACAAAGTTGGTAAAATCAAGTGTATTATGCCAAATATTCTTAAACATTAAAATGTTTTCTTCCACTTTTATAATTTGTGGGAAATGCACGTTACAGGCACTTCAAGGCAGCCATGGGCAAAATGTAAAATAAACTATATTCACATTTAGATGTCCTCAAACTTGTGTCTTGCTATTAATATGACACATTACATACTTTTTCTGAGTTTACAGGGAACAGAAGTTGTTTGTCTGCCTCCATTAATTTAAAACAAGAAGCGTCCGTGATGATCCTTAACTAAAGCTTCAGAAACCCAAATCCCCACACAGAGGTATGGAAGGAGGCCCTACGGTGTTGGACTTCTTATTGCTGGTTATGATGTAAGAGTCTTCACACGCGCTGTTTCTTTAATGTCTTGTCTGGTTTGCACACACATGCAATATTACCTGTCAATCTAAACGTACACCACCACAGCTGATTGTATTTGTTGTATTACACAGGACATGGGACCTCACATCTTTCAGACCTGCCCGTCAGCGAACTACTTTGACTGCAAAGCCATGTCCATCGGTGCACGCTCCCAGTCTGCACGCACCTACCTGGAAAGATGCATGGACAAGTTCTCCGACTGTAAGATTTTTATTATGTTTTTGTCCTCATCTTCCACATTTTTTTTTCCAGGTTCAAGTTGATTTTGTTTTTATAGTTGCAATCAGAAGTTTATAGATTTCTTATAAATGTAAATAATACACCAAGCATGAGTTTCATTTTAATTTTAGGATTTTATTGAGTGATTTGAACTTTACTTTTTCCAGAATGGAAAACGAAAACTTTACTGATTTTTAAAGCAAGACACAAAGTGTCAATTTACTTCGATCCGCACAGGGTCAGAATTATATATGCGGACTCAAATAAATAAAAGCACCAGAGCAAGTTAAACCTCGAACGCACCGTTATTTCACTGATCAACAAGCTTCTGGCATAACCCTGCATGGACATTTGACCACTCTTCTTGGCAAAACTGGAGGAGTTGTTGATTTCGTAGACGTGGCTTTAGACGCAATCCAGAAAATTGCGGTAGGTTTGAGGTTTAGTTTAACAAGGTTAAGTCAGGTCCTCTGGACGGATTCTTAACTTGACCTTGTTGGATTTTTCTACCTGGATTATTGAGCTTGCATCAGGACATTTGGGGTTTAGGTTTTGGGGAGCGTAATGTTTTCAGCTTCATCCAATCAGAAGCCGGTTCTGATGTGTGTTTGGGGTTTTTGTCCTTTTGGACCACCCAAGTGTGTATTTTATCCATTTAGCTGTTGGTTTGTGGCAAAGCTGTTCCATCCACCAGTGCCACCATTACCATGTTTGACAGTCGGCACAATGTTTTTAGGTTTGAAAGTCTCACCAAGATTCCTCCAAACACACTACTTGTCATTGTGACCAAACGTCTCACTCTTTGTCTCGTCTGACCTTAAACATTTCTCCAGAAGGCGTTTGGTTTGTCTGCTTTGCTTCAATGTGTCTTTTGGCACAGGAGCTTCTTTTGTTGTCAGCACCCTCTCAGTTCAGGGTGATGTGGAACTGTCGTCAATGACGGGGACACTGGTGTTCCTGCACTGGTGTACCTCTAGCTCATGGCAGCTGGAGCCTGCGGTGTTCCTGAACATCCTGACCACTTTCTTTTCATCTGAGACGGACAGAAGAGTATTTGTTGACCCAACGAGTGCTGTTGGAACAAATCCCTGTTGTGCTGTAAAAGAGAAACTACCAGCTGCAGTCGGTCATGGTCACAAGCGATAAGTGGATAGGCCTTGTCAGGGCATTCTATAACCTTCAACACAAACTGGTGACGTGCCTGTATGCATTTTCTGACCCCCTGTGGATTAGAGAAAATCTGCAATAAATTCAAGCCAGTGCACTCGGATCTTTTAAAAATCATTGAGGTTGGGTGTGTTGCCGTGGAAACAAACCGTCATTAGACGAAAACTAATAACCATCATACCCATGGTGTGTGATTATAGTAACCTGGTGCTGGAGATACTGTGAATGTTTATGAAGCATTCACACTATTGTGATCCATTTTTCTTCTGTATGTTTTTCAGCTCATTTCTCATCCCATAATTTTCAGCTATTTCAACAAATCAATGTTTAGCAATGTGAAATGTTTAGCCTTTTTTGACATTTTTTTCCCTCATAGAAAATGAATTGAGCTCATTTTACATCCTTGAGCTTGTTAGATCTTTTACTGCTCCTTTCACGTTTTGTTCTGTTTCAGCTTCTTTCAGCTTCCTCGTGCAAAAAAAAGATTTTTTTCAGCAAATTTCAGCTGTTTTGTGCCCCTTTCAGATTCATTCTGCTAACTAAAACATTTTTTGTGCTTCTTCTAACTTTTCTCCTGCTACAATCAGCTTGTTATGCTCCTTTCAGCTTATCTCTGCGTTTCACATTTTTCTACTATTTCAGCTACTATTTAGCTTTTTCAGCTAATTCCACTATTTTTTTTTTTTTTTTTAGCTCATTTCAACTTTTTTCCAGCCTAATTCAGCAAAAATTTGCTCTCGCCACTTCCTGGTGCCAATTTCAGCTTCTTTCTGCTTTTTAAGCTTTTCAGATTTTTTTTTTTTTTTTTTTTGATAATTTCATCTTTTTTCAGATAATTTCCACTTTTCGATGTAGCAAACGTGTTCTTTCTGCTTTTTCTACTAATTTAAGCTTGTTCTACCTTTTCAGCTACCTTTTTTGCTAATTTCAGCTGTTTTTAGCTAATTCAGTATTATTTGTGCTTATTTCTGCTTATTTAAACATAATTCAGCAAATACTTGCTCTTTCGCTTTCTTCTGCTAACTTAGGCTTCTTCCATGTCAGCGTGTTTTTTGTTTTGTTTGTTTGTTTGTTTGTTTGCTTGCTAATTTCAGCAGTTTTTCAGCAAGTTCTTGTGCAATAAGCATCTGCACTGCATTTTCGCAGGAAATACAATTTCTCTAATGTTCTAGTGGTTATTTTCTCATCATCATCATGTTTTTAACAGAGTTTTTTGTTGATTCATTCTTTTGTCAGGTAATCTGAATGACCTGGTGCAACACGGCCTCCGTGCTCTCAGAGAAACTCTTCCTGCCGAGCAGGACCTCACCACCAAGGTGCCCAGTTTCTCCTCCTCTGGCTTTAGATCACACTTTCTGAACAGATCCCTTCCAGTTATTAACAAGAGACGACCTGCACGTGTCCTTAATGTGATCAAACATTTGAGGATTTGACTCAAAAGCTGAGTTTCAGGCTGAAGTGGTTGTTTTACAGAGGAAAATGGACCAGTTTTTAACTTTGTCTTCTTCTTACAGAATGTTTCCATTGGCATCGTGGGAAAAGAAATGGAGTTTACCATTTATGATGATGATGATGTTGCTCCGTTCCTGGAGGGGCTGGAAGAGAGACCACAGAGAAAGGTAAATCAAGGACACATTCATTCTAACAAAGATCATTTACTCATCTTTATAAACATTTATGTTGCTACAGTTTGTGCACATTTTTAAAAATCTAATCTTGGAAATCTCCCATGTTTTTGCAGGTTGCCCAGCCTGCAGAAGAACCTGCTGCTAGGGAAGCAGCTGATGAGCCAATGGAGCACTGATGTGCTTCCTGTTGACCCCAGACCGATCTGACACTTAAATGAACAGAAACTCGAGGCCGCTGTCGCTGAACTGTTGGTTCAGATTAGTCTTTGCTTGCATCAACCCATGTGATGTTGCTTTTGTATGGAGAACCATTAAACTCCTAATAAACAGATTTTTTTTTGGAGTTGTGCTTCTGCTCATCTTTTAAAATAATTCCATTTGGTTTATTTTTGTAGCGCCAAGTCACAACAGAAGTCGTCTCAGGGCACTGAACAGAAACATTCACACACTGTACATAAAACAGCCAATTAGTGAAAGTTTTGTGTCTAAAGAAGCAGCAGATTGTGTCAAAGATTCACTTCGTCTGTCATCCTGAGCAAGCACAAAGGAGACAGTGGAAAGGAAAAACTCCCTTTTAACAGGAAGAAACCTCCAGCAGAACCAGGCTCAACTTTGACCAGCTGGAATTTGAGAGGACAGGAAGGAGAAACAAACAGAACCAGGTGTATTTCTATAGGAAGAGACAAAAACAACCACATTTTAAGGATGTAAATAATTAAATACACAGAGTAGAGCAAGTAACGACGGCAACAGTGAGGAAATGTGGTTGATTTGTCCTCCAGCAGTCTATAGCAGCATAAGGGACAGCTCAGGAAACCCAAGCCAACCCTAACTATAGGATTTTTCAAACAGGAAAGTCTTCAGTCTTAAAACTGGACAATATGTCATGAACTGAAAGATCTTCCTCCCATTCTGCTTTTGGAAACTAGGAACTACAAGTAAACCTGCAGTCTGAGAGCAAAGTGCTCTGTTAAGAAAATATGGAACAACAAGATCTGTAATATAAGATGGAGCTAGGTTATTGAGAGCTTTGTAGGTTAGAAGTAAGATTTTGAGCTCTATCCTGAATCCGACAGGAAGTTGATGCAAATCAAATAAGATCCAGACAATGGACGTTGCAGTTTTTAGAGGTTCTGGGACAACAAAAAATGGAAAGTCAAACTTAATTTGTATTTAATTTTATTATTTGTATCCATTCTTGTGTTTTTCCACCAGCAGCTCGCTATTTTTTCTGACACTTATGATCAGCAAGCAGTGGCCATCTTTGTTTTTCCCTCATTACTGTGGTTGAATGAAGAGAGGCAAAATATGAACAGAATTTTTAATCTGCTTAGATCAAATGAAGCTCAAACAGGTTTTGTATAAACCACCTGAACGAAACGTTTTGCTGCCGCCTGAGGAAACGAGTTGGAGCTACGTCTTACTGCTCAAATCCTACACATTTTGAGTTTTTACTCGTTTTAAACACAGCTCAGGTTAGAGGAACTTTAATGTAAAGGTTCTAACCCAGGGGTCTGCAACCTGCGGCTCTGGAGCCACACGTGGCTCTTTGGTCCCTCAGCAGAGGCTCTTTCAAGCTTTGACCACAACTAATATAAAACTGGATTTTATTGTTTGTACAACTAACAACAAAAAAAGTACTAGAGGTAGTTTTAGCTGTTTTCATTTCTCTTGCAAATACTTTGCTTTATTTCTATACTTAATTTTTTTTCTACAATTAAAAAAAATACATGAATCTGGTCTTTTCATTTGTCTTAGATTGTAAAAATATAAATTATTAGATATTTTTAGCTTCATAATGTCATTCCTGTTAGTCACAAAAGCCTCGTCTAACAAACCTAAAGTGGCCCATGGGCCACCAGTTGATAATCACAGTTGCAGCAGGTTGTTGTGGCTCTGGACACGTTTAGTTTAGTGAACGAAGGTGTAAAAATGGCTCTTGATCAAAAAGGTTGCAGACCCCTGATCTAACCTGTGACCCCAAGAACATTTGACACTGATGACAATCAGGGCCGGCTCAAGGCATAAGCAAACTAAGCGGCTGCTTAGGGCCCCGGGGCCACTAGGTGGCACCCTAAGTGTATTTACTTTTTATTTTTTATGATTCTATTACACACAATTTCATTACAAAGGTGTTTTTTATAATATTTTCTAATATTATTTTTTATAACAATATAACATGCTTCAAACTCAAGGCCCGTGGGCCAAATCCGGCCCACCGTAACCATTTCTGTGGCCCCCACAGAAACAGAACTTCAACATTTGTGTGCTTCAACGTTACTTCATCAGTCAAATCAAATCAGTTTTTATGTTTAAGATAAATTACTCAAACAAAACATTTCATTTTTAGAATCATCAAATGAAGAGAAAGTTACATTTTACTAGTTTAGTAGATTTGTCTATAAATTCAGCCACGTCTGATCTTTTGAGGACATTCATGATGAGGTCCAAAATGAAAATGAGTTTGACACCTGTTACATAATATAAACATATAGAATAATGTAAACAGAGCTGCAGTGAGTTTGTTTGGTGGATGAATGATCTCATCTGAGTGCAGTAAATCACATTGTTAATAGAAATAGAGGGTTCCAAGCCAAATTTCACTTAAGGCCCATTGGAGGCTTGGGCCGGCCCTGATGACAATCAATAAAGCACATTGATCCTCGAGTTTCCACGGTGGAGCTATTTTATTAAATAGATTGTTCTAATGCTGCTTTAAGGTAATTTAAAATGGAATTAGGAGTAATTTCAAACTCCCCTGCACACTTTCATACAGTTAATCCCATGGGTGGTGGATTATTTTCATGCTACCACCAGTTTTCATGCGACCGGCCTCGTGAGAACAGATCCGAACGCCCCGTCGCACAGGCCTTTGAGTTTCTGAGTCAGCGTGCAGCTTTCTTCGCTCTTCTCCTCTTCCTCTGTCTGACTGCGCCGCAGGAGGTTTCTGTTTCCTCTGGCGGGGTGGAGGCTCCCATCAGCTGCTCCGACGCGGAGGTCGCATCCAGCGTGAGCTCCGGCGCCTGCAGGACCTCGGCTCGTTGCTCCTGCTGGAAGCCCGGCTCGGTGTCATCTTCTTCCTCGTGCTCGTGCACGCCTCCCTCTGGACTCGCATCCGCGTCCACCACAGGAGGAGCGGCGTTCGCGTTCGGACCCTCTGCTCCGTCGGCCTCTCCTGCTACTGGAAGGTTTCCCGTCTGCTCGTCCTCGTCTTGTTCTGCTCTTCCCTCCTCAGACGCTGCTGCTGGGCGGTGCTGGCAGCAGCAGTGGGTGTGCTCCCAGTATGGATGGAGTTCCTCATATTCTGCAAGATGTTATTTTTAGCGTCATTCTGAAATAAGCTGTCTGGAAGATAAGTGTAAAAAAAAAAAATCACTGATCTGTTTTAAGAGTGCAGCGTTCACGCACCGTCCCAGCCTTCCTGGGTCTTCTTCTCTGGCATGACCCCCTCCACCAGCTGGCCTTCCTGCATGACCCGAGTTATCTCTGTCAGCTGCTGCAGGAGGCTCTCCTCTTGGTCTGCGGTCACTCCCGTCATCCTGCTGTGCACACATTTAAACCGTTTGTCAGTCTGAACTCAATCAGTGCTTCCTCTCATGAAGCTGCTGGTTGAAGACACAAGAGAAACAAAGGAGGACATTTTTACTTCCAGTTCCACTGACCTGGTACTTGGGACACAAACCGAACTGTGGTGAGAGGAAACTACCGTAATTTCTGGCATATAGGTCGCATCAGTCAAAAAATCATCACGAAGGGGAAAAAAATAAAAGTTGCTTCTGCGTATAAGTCGCATTTATTATGCATCACCGCTGACCTGTGGCGTTTATTTAATGGTCAAAACAGCTTCATTTCGTCTGGGAGGCGCGGCACCATCCGCCCATCGTGGCCGGAGCCGCTAGCGCTCCAGCGTTCCTCCGCCTGCACCAGCTGAGTGAAGCGAGTGCATGCGGAAATTTAAAGCATCAGTCAAACATTATGAACATAGAAAAAAAAAAAGTACTGTGTTTTTTTAGCCTGTAAGTCGCGTTTTGTTGCATAATTTTCATGACCTGCGACTTATACGCCGAAGCAACATATTTATGATTTTTTTTCCATGTTTACAAACCAATTTTTGGCTGAAATATGACCGTTCTCATTAATTCTGACTGAAAATTTTCATCCAATAGATGGCGCTCGAGTAGTATGGCATTCTGTTGTATCATGTAAAAGGTAAAAGTGGCTATTAATGACACAATCGGCTTGCCATAGCCCGCCACCTTCATCTGCCTGGAGCAAACGTCAAATCATCTTCATTTCGCTGCTCCACCCAGGTGAAATGCAGCTGTAAAGTCGAGCGAACAAATAATTGTTTTTAGGTGGTTATCTTGTTAAATTTCAACGAAATGGACCGAGCCAACCTCTGCGCGTTCGTGTTTCCACATACCGGCTTTTAAAATGCAGCTGATTTGACCATTAAAGTGTATTTATTAAGGAAAAATTAAACTGAGACGCACCTTAACTATAACTTCGAGCGAACAAATAATTGTTTTTAATTGTTAACCTTATTAAATTCTTGTTAAAGTCCTCCCGCGCACGCTCCCGCAACCTGCATTTGGCAGCCAGTCAATTTTTGGCACAACACTGGCCCACATCTCCAGGTTGTCAATGGTGACGCTTAATAAATGCGATTACTATGTAAAAAGAAAAAAGTGGTTTAGTCACATTAGTCACAGGACTGGCAAATCTATGCAAAAAAACTGCGACTTATATGTCGGGAAATATGGTATTAGCACCAATTTTTCAAACATGTTCAAACTTTCAGCAAAAAGAGTGAGGAAAATGTTTTGACACCATTTTGAAATTCCCTCTTAAAGGTCCAATCTGTTTTACTATTTGTGGCCAAAAGGCTTAATTTAACCACTTCCATGTTGCATTTTTATTTTATTTTCCAGAGCTAAAATAACCACAACTTTGACAAATGCTAGACAGTAAACTTTTTTTTTTTTTTTTTTTTTACAAGAGTTATATATTCTGTTGCTAATAGTATAAATTCTGAAGCCTGCAGCACATTTAAAAAGCAATTTGGACCTAGGTATTTTTTGACTGGTATTTTTTTTATCCTAAATGTTTTCTACAAGCATGAAATGTAGGAATATGACACAATCAAGTGATTCCTAACTGTAAAAAATAAAGTGTCAGGGTGTTGGATTCCTCATTAAAAGGTGCGCTCCCACCTGTCAGGTTTGTGGTGGGCGTGGGAAACGATGTTCTCCATCACGAGCTCCGTCTCTCTCAGCTTCTCCTGCAGCTGAGCCAGCTCAAAGTCGGCTGGGGAGCCGAGAAGAGAAACGTAACGAGAACGAGAAAAAAACAAGTTTAAACACAGACGACACCGACCAGAGCTCTGAGGTGGAGGTTTGTGTCGATATGTTAAGAAACGACCAGCGCTGAGCGTTTCCTCATCATGCGCACCATTTATATTTTTACTTTTTGTTTCTTTGATGATTTGTGCACCAAGACCTTCTTTTGAAACCAATAAAGCAGAGAGAATGGATCCTGCTAACAGGCATTTATCTCCAGTCCACAACAGATGGTGCAAATGATGTGTCAGCACTTTGGAAGAAATGTCTTTGCAGAAGCACCTTACATCCAAAAAAGTTTTAAAAAAAAGAAAAAGAAACAGTGAGCAGAAATGTAGAAAAGAGGTCAACTATCAATGAGCAGAAATGTAGAAAGGAGGTCAACTATCAATGAGCAGAAATGTAGAAAGGAGGTCAACTATGAGAGTGCTGTAAACTCACTGATCTTTCTCTTGGTGTTTTCAGAGCGAACCGCAGGAAACCTTCTTTCTGACGGTTTGCTGCTCCCTTTAGATGTGATCTAACACAACAACACGAAACAAATCTCACATTCCCATTCATCTCACTTATTCTTGTTCTATCAAGTGCATTTGTTTGCTTTTGAATAAGGAATAATGTTTTTAAGCTGCATTTTACCTTAAATAATATGTAAAGGATGTACAGTAAGATCCCAAAGCCGTACACAGGGATGATCTGTCCTGCAAGGTTAGATTTGCCTCCGGTTCCTGCTCCCGTCCCTGCTCCTTTGGCCCTGGCTATGGCCTCAGTGTTATGGGCCCTGGAGAGGCCGGCCCCCGCTGCTCGCTGGCCTCGACCCTCTGGAGCTACCTGACGGTGCATCATGGGAGGGAAACGACCTGAACCCACAGGAAATAGTGAAAGATAACTTGAAAAGCCAACCACTGAAAGTTTTAATGGTCTAAACACAAGAAAATCTCTTAATTTTCTTTTATTTCGGTTCTATTTTGTGTTATTTTGTGTCTGTCAGGGAATTTTTAGTCAAAGGTTGTAGATGGTTTTATTATTAGAGTTGAGAACATTCTGCCCTGAGAACAAGAAGCCCAAAATAAGCCGAAAGCATCTCACAAGACATTTTTATCGCTGCCCATGAACCATATGTTTGAGTAAATGGAGAGGCTTCAGCTGGCTTCGAGGACACCCCCTGAACTAAAAGTTTTTTTTCTATGGCTGGTCTTCATGTACATACATCTATGGGTGTTTAAATATGTTGTGTTTGTAACCTCTCCTGAAATCTGACCTTGCAAATAAAAAAATAAAAAAACGCTTAAAATCTCCCGCCGTGGAGTGTGGAGTTGTTAGTGAGATTTTCTCTTTGTGCACAATGTTGCTTTTAAACAACTGGGTAAACAAAATTAGGAATATGATTCAACTTCTCAACATTTTTGATTCCTTGTGTGCCTCAAGTGCTTAAAGATCATCAGTTCAAGTTTTTTTTAATACTAGTATTGCTGTTTCTTTACCTAAGAAGTAAGATGAACTTTATAAAATTAAAAAAAAAATGTAATTATAAACAATTTATGCGTTAATAAATGTAATAATTATTTTCTTAATGAAAAAAATTGAGAAAAATATAAAGTGTGTCTTTGGCGCCATCATCTGGGATGAAAGTGTAACTACAAGAGCATTGACGCAACGATGTCCTGCTAATAAGGTGGATTTGAATAGTAAAAATAAGTTATTCCGAATTTTATTGCTAATAAATTAAAATATTTATTTTCGCTATCTGACCTATTATCATACAAAAAGCAGAGGCCGTCTAAAGCTTTGAGAGTATTCGTGAATGGTGACGCACCCTCCGGCCGCTCGGCAGCATCCTTCCTTCCTCTGGATAACAGCATCTTGGGAAGCAGCAGCGCCACGCACAGCACGAGACACGTCACGAGGGTCACCTTTTGAAACGTTGACATCGCCATAATAACAGATGCACAGTTTTCTCACGGGCCTAAAAAGATATAGCAAAACAACATTAAGAAAATACAGAAGACATGATGAGTCAGGTTGACTTCCTTGTTTAGCTGGAAAACCGGAAGTGCGCCTGAGTCGTCATTGCAACAACTTACCACAAGGTGGCGCCAAAGTATACGGTTTGATTTAAAGGCAACGGAATTTTAAAAAGTGTTGCTCCTTTTGACAAAGAACAGTATTAATTTGATAATATGTAATTTTCCATTTTGTCAGAATTTATTAAAATCTTTTCTATGAAAGTAAAAAAAATTGTTGTATGAATAACCTTAAATAATTAATAAGAAATTATATATTTGGTGACACAGCTAGCAGTCAGTTTCTATTTTCATTGCTCACTTTCACTTGTAAAATATTTTATTTTTTTATTTTTTTGGTTGCTCACTTTAGAGGCCTCTTCAACAAACCATTTGCCTCCACAGTATCCCTGACATCCTCCTCTGCCACATCAACCCTCTGTAGATTTTCCTTCACTAAATCCACAAATTGTCTCTGTGGTCATCCTTGCCTCCTCCCTCCATCACAGCATGATGCTGCCACCACCATGCCTGACAGCTGACAGTGTTTTGTTGTGTTCTTCTTCATAGGGCACACTACTTTCCTGCTGAGGGTGGAGATTGACAAACTGTGAGTCTGATTGGTCTTCAGACAAAAATAAATTGAATGGGAATGTGAGGATTCAAGCTTTGCTTTCTGTGTGTGGGTTGTTTTAAATTGTTAGTTCTTTTCATTTCCAGATCTGTTTATTTATTTTATTTTATTTTTCACTGCAGCATTTCATTCTTGCATTATAAAAAAAAAAATGCCAACTGGAGCCTGCATGACTTTGGCACAAGTGGCTCACCATCTGCCAAATAGAGTTTTGCTTTATTCAATTCAGCTTATTCGTATTGCGCCAAATCACAACAAAGTTGTCTCAGGGCACTTTACAGGAACATTCACATACATAGAAAAGTCAATTAGTAAAATTCTCTATCTAAGGAATCCAGCAGACAAGTTGCATCTTGGCTGCGTTGCAGTTTCCCATCCTGAGCAAGCACAATGGCCACAGTGGAAAGGAAAAACTCCCTTTTGAAAGGAAGAAACCAGCAGAACCAGGCTCAGGACAAGCAGCCATCTGCTTTGACCAGCTGGTTGAGAGGACAGGAAGGAGAAACAAACAAACACAGAATGACAGGTCCAGAGGTCCAGGTGTACCTGAAACACAAAAAAACACAAGTTAAGGATAGAAAAAAAAACTATAAATACAAAACAGGTTGAGCAGAGTAAGTAAAGACAGTAACACAGTGAAAAGGTGTGGTCAGTTTGTCCTCCAGCAGTTTAAGCCTGTAGCAGTATAACTAAGGGACAGCTCAGGAAGCCCAAGCCAACTGCAGTTAAGACTTTGGCAGCAGCATTTTGTGTTAACTAAACATGTTTTAAAGAACATCTGGAGCAGGCTTGAAACACAGGAATCAGGGTGGCTTATGGGTAATTCCAGATGGCTAGGCCTCAGATTGACAAA
>JARVGV010000002.1:5049162-5060166 GCA_031762435.1 Hypsolebias longignatus
AAACACCCCCCCCCCCCCAAAAAAAAAAAAAAACACAAAAAAAAACCAGGAACAATTATATTTTCAGTTGTATTTGTTTTTTCATTTTATTACTCCTATGAAAAAATAGAGACAATAAAAAGAAAGTTCCTGATGAAATTTAGACGGCGTCTGTCACTTGGTGCAGGAGATCCAACACCGACGTAACTTAATGCAGATGTTCAACTAATGGCAACGTTCTGAAAGTTTCCAGTGGTTCATCACATATTTTATTAAGACTGACAAAAGTCGTTACACATTTAATTGCACGTTGATAATATAGATAGAATAATTAAAATGGGACGGTCAACAGCAATAAAGGAACGCAAACAGGTTTGAGATTAGATTATTATTAATGTTTTGTTGTTGTTTTGAGTCTGTTACATCATCTTTAACAACACATGAGCATATAGCATAAAAACCAGCTGTTTCTCGCCATCAGTGCATCCAATGGCTCTCCCTGCTACTGTTTCTTAAGGATGATGGGATTATCAGCGCCAAGCAGCTGATTTTTGGTGACTGACCGCTGGAGCAGAACCTGAACAGGTTACTTATATTTAAATGGTCTAACATAAACTTAAAAACAAAAATATCCCACCTGTCAGTTTAGAATCATCAAAAAAAAAAAAAAAATTGAGACAAAGCGCCATTTGTAGAAAACTTGTGCAGACAGATTCAAGGTTCGAGGTTCTTCTTTGTCATTTGCATCTCATGTGGTACAGGAGGCGGCATGAAATCGTGTACTCAAAGTCACTTCCTGAAAGAGCAAAAACATAAAGTATAAAAAGAAACAGTATACAAGGATCTAAGATATACGCTAAATAATAATAATATGATACAGTGCATTAAACAGCAGCCTGAACATGAGTCTGTTGTGAGCAGATGGGTATGAATACAGCAGCTTAATGTAAGAAATCAGCAGCATGGATAAAGTGACATATCATCAATTAAAGTGATTTGTCTGGTAAGGGATTTGTGAGTTTAACAGCTTCATGGTTGAAGTTGTTAGGTACTAAGTACTAAGCAGGGTTAAGACTTAAAGGGACCAGGATCTGGAACCAAACCCACATGAAGTCTTGTCTTCTGAAACAGCCATCTTTGAATGTTCTTGACTCCAAACATTATTTAGTTGTAGATTCACATCATCTGGTTGGTTACTTCTGAGCAATTTGTACAACACATCTTCTGGTTCATGAAACATTTTGCTAACAGACAATGGGCACGCCCATCTTGTCTGCTTCTTTTGATGACTCGTCAGTAATAATCCAGTGCAGGTCAGCTTTTTGTTGATGTCCTACAGGAACAACCTTTAGTTGTCCCTGACTGTTTCAGCTGTTATAACGTTAACTAAAACTTGTCTTTAAGACTAGTTGTAGTTATGATTGTTATCCTTCATGTTAAATACTTCAACATAAACGAGCACCAGTCAGTACGTTTAAAGGTTTCAATATTTTATTTGATCAGAAAAGTTCTGGTGACCCTCCAGATTTTTCATGGGAATAAAATATTTTACATTTAAAAAAAAAAGATCTTGGTGGAGAAGAAGCCTTTTTTTCTCTCTCTCTCTCTCTTTTTGGAAAAGTTCTGATTTATCAGAAGTAATGACACCATAACTCTTTATTTATAAAGCACTTAAAAACAGCAACAAGGCCAACCAAATGATGCCATTTGTTTGATCTGATGTTAAAAGTAAGACTAATTCTGAAACTCTTTGTGTAAAGTTTGCTTTATTTACAAGCATCTTGTTAGATGTGGAGCCAACCATGTCTTTTGGAACCAAAAATACATTTAGGAAAAGGAAAAAGGTGTTCCTAGATGTGCCTGTTTTCTGTAAGTGAGGCTCAGCAGCCTGAAACTTCAGGTTAAAGTTTAGAATGATGCTGCCCTCTGCAGGTTCTGCTCAGTTCCAATTGGACCGTCAAACTCAGTCAGAGCGCAGATGTAGTAGAGTCTATAAAAACATTTATTGCTCTTGGATCTAATGAAAGTTTATATTTATTGCACTTTGTTCTGTGGCAGGATAAAACTCCAACCATGTGGAAAACTAATATTTTCATAAAAAAGTAATTTCTGGCTGAAATGAACTTAGTGGTTCTTACTATATGTTTCAAATATGTGACAGAGTGTTTCTTACTATTTGTTTCAAATATGTGACAGAGTGGTTCTTACTATTTGTTTCAAATATGTGACAGAGTGGTTCTTACTGCTGGACTCAACACAGACAGACAGTTTGTTGTATACTGGGAGGTTACCACACAAAAAGATAAAGAGGAAAGTAGTTTTATTATGGATTTATAAATAAAAGTAACCATCAGGTTTTCATCTGCTCTTAGTCTGCACATTACCATATTTGTCGCTGTATAAGTCACATCTTTTTGCATAAATTAGCATACCCTGCGACTTATACAGTGAAATGACTTATTTTTTCCCTGATTTTTATCACCCAATTTTTGGCTGAGATCTGACGATTTCATTCATTCTGATTTGGAAATTATTGAACACTACCATTCTCAGCAGGGGGCTCAAGTAATATGGCAAGCCAAGTGTCTCAGTAATAGGTAAAAGTATATATTAATGAAAGACTTGGCTTGCCATACAGAGAACTCCTGGAGCAAACATTAAATCAGCTTCATTTCTCCATGCTGCAGCCAAAATGCAGCTGATTTGACCATTACAGTGCATTTATTAAGGAAAAGTTCAACTGAGACACACCTTTACTATAACTTCGAGCAAACAAACTGTTGTTTTTAAGTGCTAATCTTGTTAAATTATTGTTAAAGTCCTCCCGTGCACGCTCCCGCGGCTGCCGTTTAAAAAAAATAAAAATAAATATATTTTAATTTTTTATTATTTTTTTTAAATTTATTTAATTTATTCATTTCATTAAAACCAAGTCAGTCACTCAAAAAAAAAAAAAATAAAATAAAATAAACAAAAAAAAAACATACATTTAAATAAAATGAAAGGCAGCAGATGAAGAATAATCTTATAATCTCTGCCCCTTTATACCCAAATATAATCACAACAACAATTCCCAAAGAACAAAGTTAGTTCATCACAAATTAAAACTACATCAACTCAAACAACAATACAGTAAATTCTTATGTTATTTTCCATATTCTTTCAAAAAAATCACTTTTAACAATCTCTTAAATATATACCGAGATCTGGCTGTTTTAACATTTTCTTGCAGACCATTCCACAATCTTATTCCCTGAATTATTGTACACCGCTCCTTCAAACTGGTACGAAAACAAGGTTTCACAAACATTTCTGTCCCTTTAAGAAAATAAGTACTGTCCCTTTTAACAAAAGGGAATGTCACTCCTAAGAAGGGAATGAAAGGGTTATTTCCCTTTCATTCTCTTCATTCATTAGCTCCTCGAAATATTCCTCACATCCTGCACATCCTTTCCAGCCTGATCCCTCTGTCTTGCCAATCTGTACAAGTCCTTCTTGCCCTCTTTAGTGGCAGCCTCCCATACAACTCATCATACGTCTTTTGCTTTGCCTTATCTACTTCCCTCTTTGCTCTACATTGCACCTCTGCATATTCCTGTCTCCTCTCTTCAGTCCTCTCGCTATCAAATTTCTTCTTGACTAACCTCTCTCTTTGAATAGCTTCCTGCACTTCACTATTCTACCACCAGGTTTCCTTATCATATACTGTACTGTATTCCATGTCCAGATGACACACCAAGTGCCTTCCTACATGTCTCTCTAATTACTGTTGCTGTAGTAGCCCAGTCATCTCTAAGCTCTTTCATACCACCCAGAGCCTTTAACAGCTCCCTGAACACATTCTTCTTTCCCCAGCTTCCACCAATTGGTCTACTTTTCTGATTGTATTATTTTTCTCTTCTTTCACAACAACACTTATTCTAAACAGTTATTCTACATACAACTATCCAATGCTGTCTGGCCTCGCGCTCCCATGCCACAATCTCACAGTCCCCAATCTCCCTCTTCTACACAGAATGTATTCCTGCCTCCATTCTTATAGGTCACTCTATGTTCCTCCCTCTTGGGTGTTGACTGCAGCCATTTCCATTCTCTTGGCAAAATCCACCACCATCTGTCCTTCCTGGTTTCTTTCCTTGACACCAAACCTACCCATCATTCTATCATCCCCTCCGTTTCCTTCACCAACATGTCCATTCAGGTCTTTCCTCCCTGGGAATATCACTTCATCCAGATCCTTCCAAAATTTATCTTTCCCCGCTACATCACATCCAACATGTGGAGCATAACCACTGACAACATTTAACATTGGACCTTCTATTTCTACCTTCAGACACATCACCCTTTCTGGCACTATTTTCACCTCTACTACATTCTTTGCTAACTCGTCCTTTAGGACCACCCCTACTCCATTTCTGTTGCCATCTACACCATGGTAAAACAGTTTAAACCCTGCTCAAATGCATGGTGTCTTGGACTCATAAAATATCTACCTTCCTTCTCTGCATCATGCCAGCCAGCACCCTACTTTTGCCTGTCATTGTCCCCACATTTAGATTTGCAACCCTCAGTCCTACATTCCTGACTTGCCTCTTCTTCCTCTGTATCCTGACACTTTTACCTCCTCGTGGTCTTTGCTAACAGTGGCACAATTTCCAGTGGCACCCTGTTTGCCAACAGCACTGGTGGGGGTCGTTGTTAACCAGGCCTTGACCAATCGGTGTTGCTTAGACAAAGATCAGATTCATTAGTCTGTTTGTCTTCAAATGATAGTTCTGATATTTTTTAAATGGATTTCAATGGAAAAGTTAAGAACAATTATCTTGTTGTAGCTCACTTTTTGAACAACCTCAGTTTGGAGAAACAGAGTTTAGTTCTGACAGGATTGAAGAGCTAATGGCTAGTCTGAGCAGAGCTAAAACCAAAGTGGACTGATGTCATCTTAAAACAACAACTTGGGGCAGCATGAGGACTTAGCACTATTGCCTCACAACAAGAAGGTCCTGGGTTCAATCAACAGTTTGGACCTGAGGTATTTCTGTGTGAAGTGTGCATGATCTCATCTTAGTGTGGGTTTCTTGCGGCTGTCCAAAAAAAGGTGGATGAATAGATGGAAGGAGACTATACCATAATATGCCCATCTAAGATGAGCACATAAACATTTTTAGCAGCTAATATGAATGCTAATCTATAAGCATGTACACTATAGTCCATTTTGCATTACACAGTTATTACATAGAAATATTATGTAAGTCCAGCTGGAAGAGTTGCACTGGAGGTACTACAGATAGCTGCAAGGGGAATCTATTTTAGGTGCAGGGCTATGTGGATATGACTGATCAGGATTAATTTTAAAAGTTCAAAAATCAATTATTTTAATGTTAATAATGTTGTGCAGAGCAAAACAAAAGAACTGTGTAGAAGTACAGAACCCAGATTGTTTATGGCATGCACACAGCAACCAAGGCAGAACAAGATGGCTGCCAGAGACATGAAATAACTTCTGAAGTATTTCAACTTCTAAATGGGACAATTATTTCAACAGCAGTCACAATATAATTAAGTTGCACACACATTTTATCCAGAGGAGTAAGAAGAAAAAAACAGCTGGCAGTACTTTAGATACTAGCTGCTGATCAAGCAAGCGAGTGTTGTCAAGGTTCCCACCTAACTCAGAAAAGTAAAGTACACAATCCATCACAACAATTATTGCAAAGGCTTTGTGTCTGCATTCAGCTGTTAAAACCGGGGACTGTGCATGATGTTTTCTACTTTGGATCCACAATAGAACTTGGTCATCACAGCCATTCCCACACGCCAGCAGGACCAAAAAAATAAGTTGTGAAAACAATGACAAATGTGGGTAAGACAGCTCCCACGTGTCATCCATTGCCACAGCATCGTATGTTCCTGTGCTTAGCACTGTGACTCATTTTGTCCCCAAATTTGTGTTTGAAAGAAAACTGTTTTATACTGCAGTGTGGATCAAAATACAGTATTTTATTTCTTTTAGGTCTGAGAGATTCTATGCCTAAAATTTTATTTGAAATATGATTATAGATGCGTGTAGATACTTCTAACATGTGTTTTATAGTCAGGACCCAGCCCACTGAATTTTAATCAGATCAAAAATAGAAACTATTCCTGCTCCCATTTGTGTTAACAAAATTATGAAATTATTTGTTAATAACTGTGCAATGTAAAACTCACAGCAAAGTAAAGGTTTCTTATAAGCATTTAATGTGAACTAGTATGAAATAGATAACTAGACATTAGATTGTCGATTCAGTCAGAAATAAACTCTTTTTTTTTTTTCCAAATGGCCATTCATAGAGAGCTAATTACAACTGATAAAGTATGATAATTGTTAATATTCTATCTACAGAATCACTTTAAAGATTCTGAACATCAGATTAAAGACTGTCAAAATAAAAACTGAATGGTAATCTCAAATTATTAAATTTTATTAATAACGGATCAGATTTGTAACAGATTGTTGCAGGTATTTTACATTAAATTGCAAAGTTTGTAGTTAAAAAAAAAATCTTTGTAAAAGATTTTAAACACAATTCCCATAAATAGATATAGAAAATGCACCTGACTTTATTCAGATTGTCCTCTCGTTTACTACAAAGTGTGTCAGCCATTTTGGAATAGTGTTCAACACATTAACAATAACAGTTATCTACTACATAGTGCACTAGAGATTCATCACGTGGCACAATAAAGGTAGTACACAGAATTGTACAATGGTCAAGACACTTGAGCCAACTGCGCATGCTAACGCTAATGTGCGCGGCTTACTTGGGATTTTCAGACTTGTTAAAATGTCCAAGCACAAGAATTCCCTCAACATTTCCAGCCATTAATGAGCTCACCTCTTGTTTGAGCTGCAGGATTTTGCATCTCATTAGTAAAATTCATATTTAAATATTTGAAAACTTTCTTATCAAGTCCAAACAACAAGCAGATTAAAGATATATTGTAAACACAAATTAAACATGAACATGGACTATGTTAGCTGCTCAGGTAAGCGAGTATTTCAATCTATAAAACACAGCTTTTCCCTTCAATCCATTCACCTCAATAATCTGACCTCCAAGTTCCAGCCAGAGCAGCACTTGTCTGTATGCAAATCATGTTAATTGCTCTGTATTTAGGAACAAGTTCTATTTCTGGGTTAACTCATCAGTTTCCTGCCACTCCTCGGTTCACCTGTTCATAATACTATACTGTACATTGTCCTACTAAAAAGATTAGACAAGAGACAGGAAAGGCCACCTGGTTGATTTTTTTTTTTTTTTGCAAATTCATGACAAATAACTTGTCAGAGTGAGCTCATTTAAACAAAGCTTATTAGTAGGACATAACAGTATTGTCATATTTGGAAGGTCAAATCTTTCAGGGGGCAGAAAGACCTAACATTAAAATGTGAACATGTATGCACTATACAGGACAATTCTGTCACACCTAATGAGGACACCTCAAGTCAGTATCTTGTCAGTCATATTTATACAACATTCAACAGCGACTCTGTATAAACCTTGTACATTCTCCCTTGTTTATTCAATTGTCCATCCTATTTTAATGACTCTAAAAACAGTTATCAAATATTTAATAGCTTTTTGTAAGTATTAATTCATAATTTTAGTGTGTTAAAGGTTATAATACAACAAGCAGTCCATGCTTGTTTAAAGGATAAGGGAAACATTTAAGGGAGAATCACAGATATCTAAAAATTGTACATTGGTGTTATGGATAGAGAATGTTTGATTACGACATAACAGAAGACAAAAAAATAAAATGATAGTGTCCATTTCAGATTCAGCCAGCATTTTTCTGTTGTAAGAGATTTTTAAACATCTTCAGTTTGGAGAAAAGGAGCTCAGAGTTGATCCAAAATGATGCTGCTGGAGTTCTGATGATGCGTATTGGTAAGAGATCATATTTCTCCAGTTTGGGCTTCTCTCCATTGGCTCCCTGTCAAATTCAGAAAACATCTTAAAATCTTACTTCTGATGCCCACAGCTCTCACCAACCAAGCTCCATTTTGCATTAAAGCTCATATTGTTCTGTACTTTCCTAACAGAGCACTTTGCTTTCAGACTGCAGGTTTACTTGTGGTTCCTAAAGTTTACAAAAGCAAAACAGGAGTTAGAGCTTCCTGCTATCTGGCTCCTCTGTTACTGAACCAACTTCAAGTTTCTGCCCATGAGACTAACACTTTTAAGACCTGACTTAAAACTCTCCTTTTTCATAGATCCTGCAGTTAGAATTAGCTTGGGTTTCTGAAGATATCCCTTAGTTCTGCTGCTAAAGATTTAGACTACTGGAGGACAAACTGACTACTGGTACTCATTCTGCTGCTGCCTTTACTCACTATATTTTCCACGTATGTATAGCATTTGAAACTATTGCTGACACACTTCCTGTCATTTCTTCCTATAGAAACAATACCTGGAACTTCTGAGTTTGTCTGAGTCTCTTTCTTTAAATAAATAAATAAATAAAATAAAAAAGAACAGCAGGTCAAGGCAGATGGCAGCTCATCTTCAGCCTGGTGCTGCTAGAGGTTAAAACAGAGTCATTCCTTTCCACTGTCGCCAATGTGCAGCTCAGGATAGGGGATTTTAGAGTAAAGATTTCATGTAATAATCTGCTGGTCTCCTTAGATAGACACCTTTATAAATAATTGACATTTTGTAATGTACTGAACCTAACTAACTGTTTCAAATTGAATTGGGCTGAGCTCATTGTAATAGGATTTAAATCTGAATCAGATTTAGATTAAATTGCATTGGACATAGCTTATGATTTGGATGTGTTATTTTAAATTGATAAAAACATTATTGTACAAAAATTATTTAAAAAGGAAGCAGTACAATGTGATAAGCTGCTGAAAGCTGCTCCAGGAAGGGGACTGTAGTGCATTGAGCAGTAATGTTGTTAAAAAAAAAATAACAAGCTCTGTTTTGCACAATCTGCCTTCAACCTGTTGTTTGTTTCAGTGAAATGCTCACACACTTTTAAAAATCACTGTTTGGATTTCCATCCATCTCCATATAGCGTTCGGTCCATCTTTTCTTCCAGTTCTTCTTTGTTAGAAGACAGTCTTGGCAAACATATAACTACTGCCCTCACACGCTCCAGTCATGCATTGCCATTACAAAAAAAAAAAAACATTATATGGATCTTTACGACTGAGGAGACCTATTAATAGCTTTGTTTATGACACATGGACTATAAAAGTCTGCATTGATTTGTTTTTGTTTTTCTGTAGTGGATTATAGTAACTAATTTTTGCAGCCCTGTGTTTGTACACATCCCTGAGATGTTTGTCATGAATTGGTGCTCTATAAATAAACATAACAGCATTGAATTGAAATTTAATCCTACTGGAGAAATAAAACCTAGTCCACGCAGGACCAGAGCCAGTGCAGATTGCTGCCATTTTAAGCAGCTCCTAATGTAGCAGTTTATTAAAAAAACATTATTTTATGAACTTTTAAACCATCACCACTTTTGCATTACAGCCTTGCACTGGTACCCCCCATCTTCTTTCTTCCCCGTCTCTTCAAAAATCTCTGTTCACCTGCCCGCAGAGTTCAACCAGGTTTGGCCGACTCAGCTGTGTTTGGCACAAGTCCATCTCTGACCACTGACGAGGAGGGGAGGAACAGAAGCTACATCATCATTCAGTCAGCCCTCCTCTCTGTCTCTGCTCTGACACAACCTAAAAGAGATGCAAATTAAACCTTGACGTAAAGAAACATGAACTGCCCTCTTCCATTATACCTTTTTATCCCCCTTCCTACAAAGAACCAGTCTGGCAGCCACCAGCAACAAAGACACACAGCTCAACCACCAAGGTCACCACTTGATCTGACGTCAGGGCTGCTCGACATCCGAAGCAGCGTCAGTTCCCTATTGGAAAGAGCCTAGATTGATGGCCATAATTAGAGTTGCCTGACGTGGGGAGCTAACAGGACCGCACGGAAGAGTGGCGGCAGCAACGACAAAAAGCACAACGCAGACGAGTTGCATCTGTGACAATGACGTAAGAAATATTTGGGGGAAACAACAAACGAGCCACACGAGAATAACCCCACGTAATACCGGACATGTTTGCCACATGTCATCTGAATCGTGTCTCCTTTTAGTGCGCTGGACTGGTGTGTTGCATAACAGGCAGCGTGCTCTGTGTGGAGACAGGGAGGCAGAAGACAGAGACAGATGGAGACGAGCGCCGAGCACCTAAACACTTACACACTAATCACTTCAGCTAACGATTAAACACGCCGTTACCTTTGTTTTCAGGTATACACTTAAGGTAAAACTACGAAGAATTGCAGAGAGCTACACAATATTTTGATCCAAAATGTGGATGTTTTAGTGCTAATATGTGTTTTCAGGATATTTGTTTTGCATTTTACTTTGTTCAGGATAATGGTGTAGAAATAGTGCTGAAAACTCATGTTTACTTTGCATCTAGATCAGTAATCTGTTCATAAAGAGCCATTTAATGATAAATGATACTGCCTTTTTATGTACAGGATCAAAATTTGGGCTCGAGGTTTCCAACAAGACTGCAAAATCTCATGCATGTTTTGACTTCCCCTCACCCATCCAATTCTCGACTCGCTCGACAGGAGCATGAAACAATAATCACAGCCTCCTTCAGCAGTTTGGTCTAACAGTTAGCTGGTGATATTCAGAGCCTGTCAAGGTCACACCTGACCGTCCTCACACAGAGCATCAGACATGGCAGAAACCCCAGAGAGACAAGTGTCTGCTCCAAGACAACCAGAGTCCTCTCTGCTGCTTTTTCCCAGCCCCACATTAAGTTCTGAACAATTCTGAAAAAGTGTGACACAAAAGTTACAGCCTTTGTTCCTCAAAGTCATGTGAGCACATTTAAAGATATGACAACTTATTGTCCCATGAATTAACAGCTCACACTCTCCCAATGACTTTAAGAATTAAAAAAAAAAAAAAAAACAGATTAGCTTTAGCTGCCAAATTATT
>JARVGV010000002.1:5063039-5073742 GCA_031762435.1 Hypsolebias longignatus
AAAGAAAGATTGATTATAAGGTCAGAAGGGTTGATTATAAGGTCAGAAAACACATTTTACATTATCTCCCATCAACATCATCTTCACATTCCTCAAACTTATGATCACCACCACATTTGGGACACCTGTTTTAATTTGCAAACTGCAGCAATGTGCCTGTGTCTCTGACATTTGAAGCATCGTAGTGGTGGGGGAATACAGGCCCTAACTGGAAATTCAAACATCCAATCTTGACCATATCCATACCTTGATAACACTTTATCTGTTTTAACTGTGCTATAGAAATAAAATTGACTTGACTTGACTAGTTTCAATCCCTTAAACTCCAGAAACTTTCTCCACATGCTTTCTATTCTTTGACCATTTTTATTTCTCATCAGTCGTTTTATTGTATTTATTTCCCCTCCATTAATGCTCCGTTTTAGCTTTTTCAAATCTTCATCTATTAGAATCCCAGTTATCACCCCTCGTGTAATCCTGTTTTCTCCAAGAATCCTTCTGTCAAACACAACTTTTTTTTTTTTTTACACACATTGTCAATATGCATTGCTTTATTTTTTTGTTCTTCTGTTTTGCATATTATCAGTAGATTATGTAGTGGTATAGAGATATGCATAATTATACACCAATGGTTTACAGTTGCGAAGGTCCGGTTGTTAAAGTGGCCGTGGTATATAAGCAGCTGCTGCGTTCAGTCAGACATGTCGTCTTGGCACTTTCGTTGTGTGGCTGGTGTCCTGTGGGTTTTGGCCATAAAAGGCAACAAATCGCCGAGTGTGGTGCGAGCTGCTTTGATTCCTTGACGGTAGGTGTTCTCTGTCTCGGTACTGTAGCTGATCTTGGTCAGAAACTCTAATTTGAAGTGTGGTTGTAGGTAAAACGCTGCTGCGCTGCTCTCCTCCTCTTTCTCGTTCTGCGAGTGTGTGTACGTGTTTGTGTGGATCGCAGGTAAAGAGTAACGCTCATTGTAAAGCTCCAGTTTGTTGCAGCTGTATTGAAAGTGGTGATTAATTAACTTTCTTAGGTCCCCCCCATATCGGGACCATTGCTGCTCTGTTTGGGATGTCTGCTCTCTTTCCCAGGATTTCTGCACGTGTTTTAAAGCCGGACTTTGGTGGCGTCAAACACCTCCATCAAAGCTGTGTTTGGGGTGTGGCATCAGCGCGCCCATTTGGCCTCCTGCGGTGGCGTGGCAAGAGGGCCACACCTGGTCCAGATGATGTTGACTTGTATTTTCTGTTGTTTATTTCATTACTTATAGTTTACAGCCCCTTTCTTTTTGTTCTTAGTTGTTTATTTGGTTGGGCTGAGAGTTTTTCTTTTCTTAAGGTCTCAGGTTGTTATATCTAATTATTGTTTTGTTTTTTGCAGTTGCTGAGGTCCGGTGGCAGTGTTGGTGTGGTGACGGTGTCTTCCTTTTCTGCATGCTGTGATTCCTGAGTTTGGGGTTGTCTCACTACATCTGGTGTTCTAAAGGTTTCCTTTAGGTTTGTGGTGTTGGGTGAGATGCCGCTCCCATACGGCCCCTCCTGCCGGTAACCTCAGCCACTGCAGTCCCTTTGTTTTCCTTTGCTTCTCTTTTGTAATAAAAACTTGGTTTTAAGAGATATTTTAAAAAGAACCAATAATAAAGTATTCTGTTATATTGAGAAGTTGTTCCAGATGTTTCAATTTTTGCATAATCGAACCTGTGTGCCTTAAAAAAAAAAAAAAGGTAATATTCCCAGGGTGGCGTTGTTGAGCAACTTATTAATAATAATAATAATGTCACACAATGTCATCAATGTATGTTGCCACACAAGGACGAAATTACTCTCTGCATTTAACCCATCCACCACCAGGTGGTGCAGTGGGCAGCTATTGAAAGCGCCCGGGGGCAATTTGGGGATAGGGTGTGCTACCCAAAGACACCACAAGGGATGCAGTGACCGGGGATCGAACCTGGGTCCTTTGGGTCCCAAGCCGTTTGCCCTGCCTCTACCGTCAAAGTGCATTTATTAAGCAAAAGTTCAACTGAGACACACTTTTACTATAATTTCGAGCAAACAAGTCAGTGGTGACGCACAATAGAGGTGACCTGTACGGCGAAGAAACATATTTATGTCCAGAGGACCAGACTTAGCTTTTTTAGATTTTTCTACCTGGATTATTGAGCATGCATCAGGGTATATTTATGGATTGTTCCAGTTTATTAGACGTACTGTATTTGGACTGATGCGACTTATAGAGTGGTGTGACGTGTACAGCAGATAATACGGTAGCTCTTTTTTTATATATAATTTGTTTTATTTACTTTTCATTTTAAATGCTTTTATGATTGTCTGTTGTTGTCTGTACCTCATCTGTGTTCTTTGTATAAAACAGGTCTCTTTGTAAATGAGTCCTCGGGGCTCAATGAGACTAATCTGTATAAATAAAGGTTGAACAAAAGCAAAAAAAAAATAATAAAAAGAGAAAGGCAAGCCACTGGACTCTGTAACGACCGTCCAGGTTCTGGCAGATTTTGAAATATTGTCGTGGGGTTACCATAGGGAAAAAGGCCCAGCCACAACAAAAATAAGAAAAGTTTGAATTAAACAGCTTTTTGATAAATATGTTGTGAAAATTAATATTTTAATAAGCAAGTGTGATTTTTTTTTTTTTTTTTTTACTTTTCTGTCATGGACACTACAGGGCTGGTTCTTAATTAATTTTTAACTGGTTAGGTCATTGAAAATAAGTTGCCATGTTTGCTTGTTTCTTTAACAAAATGTCTGCAGACAAACAGTTTATGACCAACCATCCACATCTACATGAACAAGGAGTCACTTCATTTGCAGTCAACAGTTCTCATGAGTTCGTGCAACATGCACCAAGTCAGTCGCCCCCGCTGGCGTCCACTGGGAACATCACACTGACTTCCGTCGCTTGCCAAACACGTTGTTGATGAGTTTGGCCATGGACTTGGAGCCGCTGTAGCGCCGTCTGTCGGCTCGATACTTCAGGTGCTCCATCACCTGGCGGATGAGCTGCGTGAAGAGGTTGGCGATGTCCTGGTAGCTCTCAGCCGCCGAAACCTCCTGGAAGTGGCATCGGTTCTCCTGAGCCAGGCAGCGGCCTTCCTCCTCGCGCACCTGTCGGGCGTGGCACAAGTCCTGCTTGTTTCCCACGAGACAAACGGGAACGTCCATGTCCCTGAAACAAGAAGAGAAGTTAGTGATGGGGAAAAGAGGTGAAGGAAAAATAGTAAAACTTTACAATAAAGTACACAGAATTTAATTAACTACTTGGAAACTCCCCAGGAAGGAATCAGGAACTAATCAGGAGCTAATAGGTAATTAGCCAGTACTTAATGGGGAACACACAGCCAAGCCATATTAGGAGACTACTGGTTAGTTATCTTGTAAATGAAGAGGAACTAATCAGGAACTAATGGCTAGTTACTATGGAAACCAAAGAGGAGTGAATCAGGAACTAATGGGTATATGGAAACCAAAGAGAAGTGAATCAGGAACTAATGGGTAGTTACTATGGAAACCAAAGAGGAGTGAATCAGGAACTAATGGGTAGTTACTATGGAAACCAAACAAGAGTGAATCAGGAAGTAATGGGTAGTTATCATGGAAACCAAAGAGGAGTGAATCAGGAACTAATGTGTAGTTACTATGGAAACCTAAGAGGACTGAATCAGGAAGTGATGGGTAGTTACTATGGAAACCAAAGAGGACTGAATCAGGAGCAAATAGGTAGCCAGTACTTAATGGGGAACACACAGCCAAGCCTTATTAGGGGGTTACTGGTTAGTTACCTTGTAAATGAAGAGGAACTAATCAAGAACTAATGGGTAGTTACTATGGAAACCAAAGAGGAATGAATCTGGAACAATTCTGGAGCTTATGGGTAGTTAACCACTACTTACTGAGGAACACACAGGCAAGCCTCGTTAGGGGACTACTGGTTTGTTACCACAGAAACATAGTTAAGATGACAGCAGAACAATATTATAAAACTGATCATTTCTTTCATCAATAAGTTTGCAAAAGAGAAAATACAATGAAATCAGTAATCACTAGGAAACAGGCTTTTGACAGTTACGAGCTGTGACCTCAGTGGTTCAGAGTTTATTCAGAACTCACATGGAGAATTTCTCCTCTGTTTCTGTGGTAACAAACCAGTAGTCCCCTTATAAGGCTTGGCTGTGTGTTCCCCAGTGAGTACTGGTTAACTATCCATTAGCACCTGATCCATTCCTGAGGTGTTTCCTAGTAGTTAATCAAAATGTGTGTACCTTATTGTAAAGTGTTACTGGAAAAATGTACCCATGGACACAAATTAATTTAATGGGTATTTCCAATGCATTGTTGTGATCTTTTAATTGGGAAAGGGCTGATGACACAACTCCCATTTTTTAAAATACTTTCCAAACAGTTCCAGAGGGAATACAAATCTATCTCTTTTATGAGTAAAACGTTTTCTGTTGTCATAACATACAAATAATTCACGCTCCTTATCTCAGCTACACCTGACTGATCTCGGTGTACTCCCTAACGTGCTGCGCACCTCTTCCCTCTCCTCGTGCAGGACGTCTTGGCACAGGCGAGGCAGCCTGACAGATGTGGATGCCCTGTTTTTTTCCCAGCACGTCAGATTCTGTGGATGCTTGTGTGTTTGCAGTGAAACCCTCACTTGTCATCATGTCATCATTCTGAAGGCTCAGTCAGAACTCCCAGCATTCCTCCGTCTCAAACCTGCACACAGATCCCTGTTCAGCCTCAGAAATGTTCTCCGCTGTCTTTCTGCCACGTTTTCAATAAGTCTGGGGTCGTAGATGTTGATTAGTCAGAGAAATCACTTTCTTTTATGGTGGAAATATCTTCCCATCAACCAAAGGGTCAGCTTGAGAGCTGCATCAGGCCACGATCAGGATGATTTCCAATGCCTTTTTACAGTTTCAGCTGCTTTAAAGAAGTTTCTTACACCTTAGGATCCAACGGTGAAAACGTTTACTTTGATACTGTCTGACAGTATCAAAGTAAATCTTTGATACTCTGACAATATCAAAGTATCAAAGATTTACTTTGATACTGTCGGACAGATCTTGTGTCTGGTACAAAGTTTAAAGATTAATTGCACAAACGCTCCGGTGTCACGTTTTTGCTCCTTGCTTCCACAGTTGGTTTGTTTGTGTTGTCATGCTCCGCTCGTCGTCCACCTCCACGTTCAGTTCAGTGTTTCCTGTCACCCTGCACCACGCCTGCTCCGCCCTGTCACATCATCATGTTCCCCTGCACTCTTCTTTAGCCCAGCTCAACTCCAACTTAGCGCCAGATGATTGAAAGCTTCTTACCAGTAGAACTCCAACGTACCTTGTTCTGACTCCTGACCACGGACCTCAGCCTTGTTTCTCGACTCCTCGCCTTGCCTTGCCCTTTCTGAATTTATCTGCATCATCTGACCACGGTACCGACCGTATCTTTCTCCTCCTTCGACTGCGCCTTTGGATCACGTCCTCGTTCTGGTATCTGCTCTCTGATCTTCTGTGTATGACCCAGTGCGACGTTTACTGGCTCCTGTTTCTGGACCTGCCCTCCAAGGACCTCGCTCAGCACCACGGTCTGCTCTCCTGCTGCAGCTCTCGCCGCACAAGTGGCGTCACCGGGTTCAGCGCTTCTTCAGCTCTTGCCCAACCACAGAACGAGAAGGTAAGTGACATTTTCACAGCAAGTCTCAAAACTCCTCGCCTTCTTCACAGTCACTGACCTGTCTCTCTCTACAGACTGGACCCCTGCCTGGACCCTGACCTCCACAAGAAGCTGCACTAAAATTAAACATTTTAAACCATTCCTGGTGTTTGGTGTTGTGTGCTGATCCAAAAACCCCGTTCTTGTCTCTCCAGTGTAACTTCAAGAGGCTAATTGTCAAAGAACCTTTAATTTAGTTTAAAAAAGACAATTTAAAACGTTTGGAACAATTCACAACTTGTCTCCATCCATTATTTTTCACCTGCTTCTTCCTTTTTGGATCATGGGGGCGTCACTCGTGCCCGTATCCAGCAGTTACTGTGCGAGAGACGAGGTCTCCCGCTTGTTAAATTTAGCTTCTTCTCACCCTTTGCAGTTGTCCGTGCGTGCCTCCCTGATTTGCCGCAGGATGCTTTTGGCGTTGATGAAGGAGGTGCAGTCGCTGATGTTGTAAACCACGACAAAGCCATCTGCCCAGTCCACCGGCTCCTCCAGTATGCACCTGGCCTCTGAGCTCTGCCAAAAAATAAATAGGTGTGCGTTAATGTTGAATGAGTTTGTACGCATGAAAATCTAATTAATCCAGGCTGCTGAAAGAAAATAAAATCAGAACTGAGTCGTGCACACTCAGTTCGGTGAAATGCTACATGAAATTTAGCAAGTCATTGTCCTTAAGATTGATTATTATATCATGTACAGTATGTGATTAACCTAATTGGCTGGATTTCCAGTGCAGTGAGTGCAAATCCACTGTTTTCCAAAGAACATCAGATCAAGAGGGATTTACTGCTGCATGTTTGACCTTGAGTGAAAAATTAATGGAGCACTGAAGGTGCTTTCTGATGTACTTGAAAGTATTTCAAAGGGAAATTGAAACACTTAATGTAACATATGGGCTAACACCGAACACGCTGACCTTGAGGAGAAATAGGCGGCGTCAAAAGACGGAGACGTGAGGCACGAGACTCTAAATACCGGTTTAAACCTGTTCTCTTTATTACCTTCATAGTTTTGTTATCCAGAAAGGCAGGACATGAACTCGTTCTTCCTCACGAAAGGGGGCCGCTGAAAGGACTCCAACTGGCAAAGACAATGACCAGCTCTTATTCTGCTGAGCCTATGAGGATCTAGTAAAATACTGACGTCCAGTTAACGGCATCTCAGGTCTTTTGTCATGATGGAAGAAATGTAAGTAAAGTTATGGGCCTGTTTTCTTAAAAAAAAAAAAAAAAAAAGCACAGACTATAAGCTTAAATTGCCTTGGGATACCTTCATAAACCTTCTGGATTCCCATCTTAAAAGCACCAGATTGTACATGTGCCAGTAAACATATGACCACGACTCGCCAAAGGTCAGCGGGGTGCAGCTTCCCCTGCAGCCTGAAAGGCAGCCAGCGTTGGACGGCTGTGGTGTCAAATTCTTTGCAGACACACCGTCTCATCCACGATGTTGTCAAAAGGAAATTAACAAAAGTTATGGTCTGTGTTGGTCTTTGACACTCAGAAATGATGAACAACAGGACATAAGTTTAACATTTCTTAATGTTTGAGTGTGTGTGTTTCACAAAAATCGTAATAAAAAGCTCCGGCATTGGGAGGCCTTTCATGCAGTAAGTGCTAAAATCAAACGACTGAAAAAACATAGTTTGCTGTAAAGTAATGGCAACCATAGAGTTTCAGTCTGCCAGAGGAGATAAAAATAAAAATATTAACAGGAAAGCTTTGAGTCCTGCCACAGTTTATTTTCCCAATAAAACATTTTAGCACTAAAACCTTCATTCAACTTTATTTCGATTTGTTAATCCCATTGAGCCTTGGGGACTCATTTACAAGAGAGACCTGATTAAACTAGTTCAGATAAGTGTGTACCTGAGAGCAGGGGTCAAAAACCTCCAAATTCAGTTGCCTGCCATCAATTGAAAGCCTTTTATGGTACAGAGAATCTGCAAAAAAAAAAAGATTCAAAACGGACAAAAATGACAAATGAACTGGCTTTTCATGTGGCATGTGTATTTTGTACTGTGTTTGGTAATACTTTCAACTTTAATCAGAGTTCAAAATTAACATACCATATTTTTTGGACTATAAGGAGCATTTAGATCCTTTAATTTTCTCAAAAATCAACAGTGAGCCTTACAATCTGGTGTGTCTTATGTATTAATTCTGGTTGTGCTTACTGACCTCGAACCAATTGTACATGGTACACGGTGCTCAAAAATCTGTCAAAATGTTTTAGTTTCGCCTAATGTGCGTTATAATACAGTGCGCCTTATAGTCTGAAAAATACGGTAAATAATTCATCCTTTCCTTCTGTTTGCCTACTTCTTCCCTTCCAGGTTACATGGAGCTGGTGTCTATCTCCAGCAGTCCCTGTGTGAGGGTAAGGTGCACCAGGACAGGTCTCCAGTCCAACACAGGGACACATCTGACCCACACCCAGAGACAATGTAGAGTTACCAATTAGCCTAACATGCATGATTTTGGTCTGTTAGAAGACCGGGAGGTGATCCTGCATTGTACCAAATCAAATGGTTAAATTTCAAATATCTTGGTACATCAAATATTGAATATTATTTTTGTTTCGTAGAGACACACACAAAAAAAAAAAAAACAATTAAGAAAAAATAAGCTACAATAAGAATTTGTTCAACATAAAATTGGTAAATAATGACAAAACAGCCAACAAGACATAATGTTCATGTGTAAGCATAGTTCAAAAAGCCTGTGAATGCTTGGGTGAAATTTTTAAGTGTTTAAGAAGCAACATGGGTGTTCATGCATATATCCCTCCATTCATCCATCCATTCATATATCTTTACCTGCTTCTTCGTTTTCGGGTCACTGGTGCCCTTATCCAGCAGTTATTGCAAGAGGTGGGGGGCACCCAGTGGTGTAGTGTATGTGATACGCCGGTACACAGAGTATACACATTAGAAAACCTTGGGAATTTCAGTATACCCAGTTAAAAGTGCCCAATGATACATGACATACCACTGGTCACGTGTCATTGTCAACACATCTGGAACATTTTATAGACACGTTGAGTTGGTTCAACCTGCTTTTTTTTTTTTTTTTTTGTATAACAAATACTTATACTTACTTCTTAACACTTGAACATGTTTTGCTTTGATACTGTTTTATAAATTCTGTAACATGTTTTCAATACAAAGCCAACGGTTGTACAATGTTTGTTGTTCATTTATTCCAATAGAAGCATCAGAGAAATTTGGAAATGTTCAGTATGCTTAAAAATCTAAATACATTGATGATTACATTGTACTAAACAGTGAACTTTGGTTTCCAAGCACAGTATACCCACTACAAAAATGTAGACTACACCACTGGGGACACCCTGGACATGTCTCCAGTCCATCACAGGAACACATAGAGACAAACAACCATTCACTCTCTCATACCTAAGGGCAATTTAGAGTTACCAACCAGCCTAACATGCATGTTTTTGGTCTGTTGGAGAAAACCAGAGTGCCTGGAGAAAAGGTATGAATGCACAGAGAGAACATGCCACCTCCACCTAGAGTGGCTCCCTGACCAGGATTTCATCCAGCGACCTTCGCACTGAGAGGCACCAGCTCTACCAACTGCACCACAGTGCTGCCCTGTTTGTGCATGTTTTTTTTTTTTTTTTTCTTCCTATAAAACCAAAACCCCAACAAAGAATAATTTTGCCAAATCTGGAAACACTTACTGGCATTGGAGGCGTATTCACCGATGAACCGTCTGGTCAAAAACCTCACAAGGACAGCTGGAGGAAACAGACGAAAACGAAAACAAGAAAATCAATCATGGCATGATTGGACGCTCATTCCTCACAGGTGGCATCAGGGAGGGAAATAAAAGAGCCTCGTTAACTCTCGCAGTGCCAACAGACTGTGGGCTCGTTGTGCAGAAACTTCAAGCCGCACATGAAAGGTTTTGTGGCTTTGCTCTGTTGCACATTTGGTGAACTGAATGCTTGTATCCCCGTCTGTTTGCCTCAACGTTACAAGCCGCACAGAACATTGACTGAGTGACAGACTGGACCAGTTGTTGTCCCACAGACAATTAGTTTCAGTTACCAGCCTTCTCAGTGCTGACCTTTACTGATGGTGGGCCTCCAGAGCTTACACTTCAGTCATATTAACCGTATTTAATTGAAATGAATCATGCGTGCACATGATAAATAGCAAACAAAGAAGCTTCCGCTCGTGGAACTCGACAGCACGTTGTGGTGCCATCACCAGACACAGACGGACGGCGACGTCTGAAGGATTAAACAAGACACCCGCTGAACGCAGCAACCAGAGCATAAACTGTAATGAATGAGCAAGCATGCACAAACTCCAGAGCGCTGGTGCACGTGCCAGGAGGAAGCAAGAACTGAGACGTCCTTTTGTTCTGGAAAGCACACAAGTCAACCATCATCTGAACCGTCATCGCCAAGACTGAGTCTTCCTTCACCGTCTGCCCTAAACCGGTCGGCACTCGCCCTGAAATGCACCTGACCCAGAAAACGTGGTCCGTCCTGCGAAATTCTAAAGAACAAAACCAAATCTCATGAGAAGTCTTGCATAGAAAAAAACTCACAAATGTAAGTTTTCTCTTTTCAGAATATTTTTACTTATCGTCATATTTAGCTTGACGTATGTTTATCCCTGTCATTTGTTCTGAACGATCATTAAAATGGACAAAACTGTGTCATGGATCTCCATTAAAAAAAAATTATTTTCTCAACTAACAAATATCTTTTTTAGTATATTGTGACATTTATGTTTGATTTTATTATCCTTCCCTGGCTAGCATCAAAAATAAGCTTTAATGGAAAGCCTGTGGATGGATTTATTTCATACACCATATGTGCATATTGCATCTACGGGTAGTCCCCGACTTACGAACGGGTTCCGGACCTAAGAACCGTTTGTAACTCGATTTTGCCGTAAGTCGGAGCCGAACGCACATGGCGCCGTAAGTCCGGATTTAGAGCCGT
>JARVGV010000002.1:5090298-5102812 GCA_031762435.1 Hypsolebias longignatus
GGATAGGCTAAGTGCTTGGTAAAACAGGTACCGTACATGTATATGGTACGGTAATTACGTACGTTCCGACTTACGTCAAATTCGTTTTATGACGCCGTGTGAGAATGGATCTCTGTCGTAAGTCGAGGACTACCTGTATTGCAGAGCAGCCTCTTCACGCTTTTCCAAGAGGGTGAAACCACCAGCGTCGTTCTCCACAGAGCAAACGTCGAGCGATTCGTGTCGAACCCATTGACTCAAGTGCGCTTAATGCGACAGCTCATCACACGTTCAGGTGAAGAAATGAACACAAGAAGAAGCGGCAAACCTTGGCCTGCAGCGTTTTGAACGAGGCTCACGTCTTAAACTGCTCCAGAGCGACGCTCCTGTGAGATGAACGAGGAGAATCAAAGTCTAATCAGCTTGTTTATTCATCTCGAGCAGATAAAGACACTCTTCTCTGCAGCGTGAGGTATGTCTGCTTCTTCCTCCTTTTCACATGCATTAGTGATTCAGACAGAGGGGAAGGGGGCTTGCATGGGGGGGGGGGGGGTCTTTGATGTGTTTACATGAAACATCTGCACTGACAAACTGTAGTTCTAAAGGAAGAAGGAAGCCGGACATGTGACTAAAGTTTAATGGACTGAATAAAGAGGGTTAAGGCATCAGACTTCCTCTTAATAACATCTCATGGTCAGCTTCCGGGATCTCATCTCAACATTAGGACCCCCGGCCTTTAGAAGCTAGACTCTGTTCAAATACCTAAAGTTTAAGTAGATTTCACCAGTTGTTGCAACAGATTTTGTCCCATTTTTAATTTTTTTAATTGGATTTAAAGCATGCTGCAGCTTTATCAAGACATAAAACCTTTTTTTTTTTTTCAAAGCAGCTGCACAAGTTGCATCATTTACCCAAAGAGGTGTTTCCTGTGTCATTGTTGTTTGACAGTTTACACCGAGTTACATCTGAAAGGAACATGTCCTAAAGTAAAACATTTAAAAATAAAAGCCCAGTATTTCTTCAATTAATGCATTTTGCCCACTGCACCTCATGGTTTCAAACTAAGGTTGTCTTTTGATGAGATTAAATTAAGTTATAGTCATTTTAGTCTTACATTTAAATAATAGTGCATGAGCTCATGTAATTTTCTAAAGTCTTGTGAGACGTGTTAGTGCTGAGTGTATGTTCATCTGCCGCCACGTCAACATTTAGCTCAATATCTGTAAATATGTCTGAGCTAAATTACATTTTTTGTTGGCTAAGGTTGATTAGCTTTGGTCGCCATCTTACATCTGTAAAACTGACTGAGTTACAGCTGTTTGTTTTTCTCATTGTAGCATAGTTCGCATGCTTTATAAAACAAGTCTTTCCAAAACCCTTTAAGAATATGAGACATATCCTATGGCTCTTGTAGCAAAATATTACACGTGTTAGCTTAACATGTTATAAATGTTAGTGAAAAAATACAAAGCAAACGTATTTTTGTGTTTCTAATGCCCCTTTTGCACCGCTCAGCCCTGCTCAGATCAGCCTGGATTTGCAGCACAGTTCAGGACCGGTTCTGGAGGTGTGTCCAGAATCCAAAACCCTGCTAATGAACTTTAGAGAGTTCTGCGATGAGTTAAACTCAAAGCAGTCTGCTCCTCAGATAAATAATGTTAAATTGTTATTTTTAAATATGAACGTTTCTGAGACGACTTCTGTTGTGACTTGGCGCTATATAAATAAACTGAATTAAATCTGAAGAACCAGATTCTACAAAAACATCTATATTTAAAATTCCATATTTTTCTTCATCATTTGATGTGTTTGCACTCATTGTGTCTAATTTTATTGTTCTTTTTTTTTTTTAGATGTGTGGTTTGTTTCTTGTATACAGATAGTTTTATTTTAGAGATTTAAAGTGTAATTCTTGTTTTGTGGTACATGGGTTAGAATAAAGCTGAAGTAAAGGCTGTATCTCTTCTTTAAACATGTTTGACAGAAATATTCATGAGATCCTGTAAGTATGGCTCCATCTAGTGGGCTTTTCTTGTCAGTACGCCTTGTGTGTCTTCTCATTTTCCCAATTAATTCCACCCTTGTCTCGTGCCAGCTGTTTGTAATCACGTCCTGTCTGTGTATATAAGTCTGTCTGTGAGTCTTGTCCTTTGTCGGTTCGTCGTTGGGTCTACCCTGTCTTGTCCTGCCTCCCTGTCCTGATCCTTGTTCCCTGATTTTGTAAGTTGCTGCCACGTCATCCTTTTGATTTATAGTAATTAAAAATTATTTATTTTTGTAAATCCTTGAGTCCTGACTCTGACAGATCAACAATTTTGTCTTATTATGATGTTTCAGCTGAGTTAACTTTAATTAACAGATTATTTAATAAAGTCAATGTGAAAACAGGAGTTCATGATAAAGCCGGCACTGAGGCCACCGAACCGGACTCCCTCCACCTCCTGGCTACAACGAGAAACTGTCCATGAAAGTTATGAACAGAATTGGTGACATCGGTCGTTTTAAAAGTAGCTCGCATGCTGCAAAAGTCTGGGCACCCCTGCTCTGGACGCTGAGTAACCAACCACAAGAGAAGTTTTATGTTGAGAACTGTACACTTTTTTTTTTTGTTGTTGTTGTAAATTCTTAAATTATTTTTGTTCAAAAGAAAGTATAAATAGTTTTCAAAATATCTAACATTATCCTTACAAATCTGTCAAATTTCTAAACATTCTTATCACAGAAAATAATAAAACAAAACTAATTTTCAAAAATGTAGACTTATGCAGATTAAAGATAATGTTTTTTTCCACTAAAGACATGTCTCCTCTTCCTGTTGAGCCACCGGAGCCGAGCTCGGTCCGTTCTGTCCTGACTGGCCGATGGGAAGGTCCGGTCAGGAAAAACCTCCTTCAGTTTGCTCAAGAAGAACACTTCCAGGTTTCGACCAGCCTGGGCCACCTCTGAGTCCGGCTGCACAGCAGGAGAGAAAAAACACAGCAAAGATTAAAACCCACACAGCTGATCCTCCCAACTACAACAAGGGTCCTGTAGATTATGAGCTACTCAAATAAGCTTCATGCTAATTGTGGGCTAATCAGGCACAAAATAATTTCTTAACATTGATATCAGATTTTCTTGTAGCCTCCTTCACATGGATGAAAACACTGTTGCACTCTCTACAACCTGCACAAACGACCAAAACGCAGCTGGGTCACAGCAAATTTGGGAAACTATCAGCGTGATGTCATCATGACGTCAATGCACTTTTGGGGTCGAGATGGTGTAGAGGCAGAGCAGCCGACTCGGGACCAAAAGGTCCTGGGTTCGATCTCCAGTCATTGCACACCTCGTGGTGTCTCTGAGCAGGACACCTCATCCCCAGCTCCTCCACAGGCGCTTTCAAAAGCTGCCCACTGCTCCACCTGGTGGTGGGTGTGTTAAATGCAGAAAGCCAATTTTGCCATTGTATGGGAACATACAATGATGACAATACACACATTATTAATATTTAGTGCTAGGCAAACAGGTTTTTCCACATCTCTGAGATGCTCCTGACTCTATTCAACGATGCAGGGCGTGACTCTCGAGCAACGTCAAGATGCAGATATTTGCTTTAAAAATGGACCCTTCCATGAAACCAGTCACGTAAACACGATTGTTAAATCCTGTTTTTTTGTTTTGTCATTTGAGGCAACGGTTTAAACCGAAGCCCACACTGTCCAAAACTAACCTTGAGACAGTAATACATGCTTTCATAACATCCAGGCTTGATTACTGCAGTGTGCTTCGTTTTGGAACGTCAGACCTCTATTGTACATTTGCAACTGGTTCAAAATGCTGCAGCCTGATTTTTAACTGGCACAGGCAAAAGAGAGCACATGTCTCCAGTTCTGGCCTCCCTTCACTGGCTCCCGGTTCACTTTCAAATTAGTTTTAAAATCCTCCTGTATGTTTTTAAATCTCTGAACAGTTCTGCCCCCTTTTATCTCTCTCATCTGCTGCAGCCATATCTGCCACAGCGCTCTCTGAGGTCAGTAGACCAGATGCTTTTATTGGTTCCAGGCACTTGTTTTAAGCTCAGAGGTGACACGGGTTTCTCTGTTGCAGGTACAAGACTTTGGAATGAGTTACCACTGCACATCAGGCAGACTCCCTCTCTCACCGTTTTTAAATCATGTTTAAAAACTCACTTTTATTCCCTGGCCTTTGACACGGTGTGAGTTGATTTGAACTCGCCTGTATTCTATAATGTTAGCCATTAAGTTCTTATCTTTACCTGTTTAGATCCATGTATTTTATGCTGTGTCTTTTGCTTGGCTTGTTTATGCTGTATAGCCCTTTGGTTGGCCTTGTTGCTGTTTAAAGTACTTTATAAATAAAGTGGTATGGTATGGTATGATATGGTATGGTATGGTGTGGTATGGTATGGTATGGTATGAGATTACACCATGCTAGCATGATGCTATCATCCAGGCTATCGTGTCTGGCTTGGTTTTTATGGCCTAGCCAAGCCACACCGATGCAGATATGGATACTCTGCCATTATGCTTCAATGAAACCCTTGATATGTTGCGTTTATGAGAAGAAGCCACCAGAACCTAGCTACGGACATTTTGTTAATGCTCAAAACCTTTCATGTGAGATGTGACAGTGTTCCTAACACCTGCCTGGATTGGAAGACCTTGTCAAAAACCATCCACATTATGGCAATTGTTTGCATTGTGCTGTTCAGTCTGAAGGAGGCTTCAGCAAACTATTAAACGTTTATTATTAATAAATTGTTTTAAAATTGTTTAAGGGTACCGTTAATACTATTTTGCACTTTATTAGCCAACGCTAACATGCTCTAAGGTTCAGTTGTGACAATAAGCAAGGATTTAAAATGTTGGAAGGTTAGCATGCTAATGTTAGCATTTAACTCTAAATGTTATGGCCTATGATTTTACCGTAGATGTACAGAACCAAAGTGTTGCTGGTCTTACTTTAACATTTACAGGCGAATGGACACAACCGGCACTCAAGACAAAAGAAATATAGGCTACATAGAAATGTAGTTGGTTTTTTTTCCCCATAGTCTAAAAATCAAACAAAACTGGAACCAGCTAAAGGTTGGACAGATTCCAACGTTGTCCTGAAAACACTTACGTAATTAAACGTAGCACAGTTTTTGAACATGAGCAGGACGTCGTCAACAAACTGCTCCGCTGTGAAGTAATGAAGAGTGTTGCTTTTGTCCAGTTTCCGTCGAACAACAGATAAATCAATGGGCCTCTTGATGATCTGGTAGTAGTTTCTGGCCTAGAGAACATTCACAATAAAGTAATTACATTGTGACGGAGCAAATGGTGCCATTTTTACAGCATTTTGATTTACAATGTGAGGTGGAACATTTCAACCAAAGAGAAACGTTCTGCCCTGAGTTGTTATTTTTTCATAATTTAACATGTGTTTAATGGAGGTACAGTATCTTGTTTCATTCATGCTCTTTGCACAAAACAACTTTTTATTTTATTTTTTTTTTTTTATGTGAGGATTCTGATTAATTGTCAGATAATCTGTCAAACTTACCAGAGGGCTGACAGGTTCATGAAATGGAGCGCTGAGTGTGTGGCAGTACAGTAGAAGAGTCAACTTCTCACATCTCTGCAGAGAGAAATGCAATGAAATGCACAGAAAAGACAATAAGATAAAGAGAATTTTAATTTTGTACCTTGAAAACATTCTTTGTTAAGACAGTATCACTGTGGACCGCAAGTGCTGGCAACAAACTGGGAACAGTGTTTGCAAGGGAGTTTATAAAATGTCTCAAAACGTTTAAAATTCTATTAATTTCCTTGTAAGTTGCACAGTCTCACTCTCAAGTCACTGGAATTTTGAACATGTTAGAAAATATGTAGAATAAATTTATTATGAAAATAATAACAGAGTTGTCGCAGGTCCAGAACCTAAATGTAGTTTCTGTGACTCAGAGAGCGCAAGAAATCTGAGACAACTTTAGGGGGGTTTGGTGATGCAACCAAGGTCTAGAGAAGCTGAATTTCCCGTGAAAATACAGTGTGAACTGCAGAAGAACTTGCTAAACAGCGACTGAAATGAGCTAAAAACATGCTGAAATGGAGCTGAAACGGAAGAGCAAGCCTAAGTTAGCAGAAAACAGAAAGAACGAATATTTGCTGAATTAAGTTTAAGCAAGCAGAAAGGAGCACAAAAATAGGAAATTAGCTTTAAAAAAAAGTGAAATTAGCAACACCAAAAAAAATAAATAAATAAAAATAAAAAAAATGCTGAACAGTAGCTGAAAAAGCAGAAAGAATCTTAAACAACCAGGAGGAAGTACAAGGAGCAGAAATGAGCTAAAAAAAAAAAAATACATGGAATTAGCTGAAAAAACTAAATTTAGAACAAAAACAGCTCAATGTTGGCTAAAATAGCATAAAAAGCTGAAACTAGCAGAAATGAGTTGAAAGGAGCATAACGAGCTGAAATTAGTAGAAAGAAGGTAATTAGGCTGAAAGTAGCAGAAATTTCCTCACAAAAAATTCAATTTATCTGAAAGCAGCTAAAATAAGCTAAAAAATGCTGAAATGTAGAACAAGCTAAAATTAGCTGAATGAATTAGAGGGAGCACAATTTTTGCCGAATTAGGCTGAAAAAAGCAGAAATGAGCACTAAAAATTACAAAATATCTAAAAAAAAAAAAATTTAAAAAAGAGCTGAACTTAGCAAAAAACTGCTGCTAAAACTATCGGAAAGAAGCTTAAATTACCACAATAAAGTGGACATCACTTTTTTTTTGCTGAATTGTGCTGAAAAGGTTGAACTGAGTGCAAAAAATGTGGAATTAGCTGAAAATGCTAAAATTAGCATAAAACACAGTAGCTGAAATGGCAGAAGAAGCTGAAACGCATAAATAAGCTGAAAAGAGCACAAACAGCTGAAAATTGCTGACAATAGCGGAAAACAGTTTAAATTTGCTGAAGGAAGCTGAAAGAAGCTGGAGCAGAACAAAATGTGAAAGGAGCAGTAAAAGGTTGTAAACACATCTAAAGATTTGAAAGATGTAAAATTAGCTCAGTTAATTTTCTATGAGGAAAAGAAATGGCAGAAAAGGCTAAATATTTCAAAAAGCTAAAGTTGCACCAATACCAAAAGTCATAGCAGGATTGTCCTGAACGAGCTGAACGTTTGGATTTATGATTTGTTGAAAGAGCTTGAAAACTAAAGATGCCGAAAAATGTATGGACGAAAAATGGATCACAATAGTGTGAATGCTTCATAAACATTCACACAATTTGAAAAAGTTAAATAAGGCATAAAATTTATGTTTGGAAAAAAAAAAAAAAAACTAAATTAAACAAGATTTCAGAATTAAATTTGATGTAAATAAAATTGTTGTTATTATGTCATAAATAATCAAATTAATAGTATAAATTAAAAAAATTAAGTGTTTATTTAGAAATTAGTTTGTTCTAGTCACCTTTTTTCTTACATTTTAAGCACATTTAATTATCATTTACATATAAAGTGTTTTTTCTTCCTTTTGGACCTAAGGCTAAGGCCTGTATTATGAAATACCGTATTTTTTGGACTATAAGACGTACTTAAAACTCTTTTGACAGTGAGCCTTATAATCAGGTGTACCTTATGTATTAATTCTGGGTGTGCTTACTGACCTCAAACTGATTGTATGTGGTTATTGTGAATGAGTTGAATAAAGTTCAACTTATCTGACTGATTTGTTTCCCTTAATGTGCCTTATAATCCAGTGCACCTTATGAAAACAGACCCGTCCATTGATATTGTGCCTTATAATGCGGTGCGCCTTATAGTCCAAAAATATGGTAGCTCTGTTGTAATAATTAGATTAAAATAATAGAATACACATAAGTGCGTGTAATTTGTTAGTTTTCAGTTGATGAGATCGATTTTTATGCCTTGGTGTACAGGTTTTATGGTTTAAAATGTGTATTTCCACCTTTTCCAATCAAACTGTTGTACCAAACACAGAATGATAGTTGGAATTATAAATCATTCCGCTGAACGTTGACTCCAAATCAAGACTTGATGGTGATGGCGGGGGAGGAGGTGTTCCATCGCCGGGAAGAGAGAGGAGACGTCTCTCCGACAAAGGATGAATACCTTGTTTTCACTCGCTGACAGTCAGAATAGAGCAATCATCACCAATCTGCCTCGTTGGCTGATACACATCACAATTTACCTCTTGAAACGGCTCATTGCAGCGACAGGAGTTAAAGTGTTTTGTACAGGTGACGGTCGATGGGCCTCGCCATCTGCATTTCAAAGCTTCCACGGCTCGTCAGCACGAGTGTAGACTCTCAGCGTTGGGCTGCATCGTGAGGTTGCTGATTGTAATGAAGCCAACAAAAGACAATAATCATTCTCGTTCCCTCAGCCTGGAGTTCTTCATTTATTTTATTCTGGTTTAGAATAAACTGGATATAAATAGTGGAGTACACCCAAGGTTTTACAGCGATAACTATTAAAGCTCTATAGTTCCTCATCTTCATAAACATCTTTTACCAGATACTTTATTAATAACATCAGTAGATAAGAGGCAGATAGAGCTTTTGATAATTCTCTGACATGCTTTCCGTTTATTTATCATTAAGACATGACCACTTTGTCAGACGTGTTTACACTGCTGTGAATAATTAACTCACTCAAATAGTAATTTAGCTAACATTTATTAAAGTCAAAGAAAACTGTGACACAGCCACAATGTTAAGATTAGCTGTGAAATCATTTTAATCCTGAAAATTATCAAATAGATCAAAAGCTTTTATTTAAATTCAGTGGATGGATGGATGATGGATGAATGGATGAATGGATGGATGGATGAATGATGGATGGATGGATGTTCTAATCACAGTTTTTATTTAAATTCAGTGGATGGATGATGGATGGATGGATGGATGGATTTATCAATGGATGGATGGATGGATGGATGGATGGATGGATGGATGGATGGATGGATGGATGGATGGATGGATGGATGGATGGATGAAAGGATGGATGGATGCTCTAATCACAGTTTTTATTTAAATTCAGTGGATGGATGGATTTATCAATGGATGGATGGATCGATGAATGGCTAGCTGGCTGGATAGATGGATGTTCTAATCACAGCTTTTATTTTAAATTCAGTGGATGGATGAAAGATGGCTGGATGGATGGATGATGGCTGGGTGGATGGATAGATGGATGGATGGGCAGGCAAGTGGATGGATGAATGGATGGATGAATAGATGGACTGATGGATGAATGGCTGGTTGGCTGGCTGGATGGATGGATCGATGGATGGATCGATGAATGGCTGGCTGGCTGACTGGCTGGATGGATGATGGATGGATGGATGATGGCTGGGTGGATAGATGAATTGATGGGCAGGAAAGTGGACGGATGAATGTATGGATGAACATATGGACTGATGGATGAATGGCTGGCTGGCTGGCTGGCTGGATGGATGGATGAATGGCTTACTGGTTGGCTGGTTGGATGGATGGATGGATGGATGGATGGATGGATGGTCTAATCACTGCTTCTATAAACATTCCAGCTACTAAAACCAGTTTTTCTTCATGTAGCTACCTATTAGCAAGTAGCATGAGCTCAGCTTCAGAAGAGGACATGAAGTCAGAGGCAGGTTTGTTCTTACAGCCCATCTGTCAGCATCTGTAAACAAATACAATGACACAACAGTTCCCCCCCAAAAAACATTATATTTTAAATGTAATTAAGATTATTTGAAGAACAATTTTATTTGACATTTAAACCTATTATTTTCTTTTTAACTTTAAGGTTTGTCTTTGTCAGAACCCAAAACTCACAAGCTAAACCGTTTTATTACAAACTGACTTTACGTTAAAGTAATTTGTGGTTTTGTGAATGTGACCGTCATGTTGATGATGCGCTTAGTCTTTAAATCAGTGCAGAAAGGCCAAACGAAATTATTAATTCAACTTATAAAAGCTGACTTTCCTTCTTCTGTAACTTGTTCTACTGAAAGTCCCTTAAAATGTCCCACTTGAGACCCACTTCACACCAGAAAGCTGCTGGAGAAATCAGTCATTCGTTGATATCCATCAACTTCCTTAATACTTTCTTCAGTGTGTGCACTGAAGCTGTAAACTCCTCCTTTACGCCTCCTTTAATCACGACCGTTTATATACTTTGTATTTGGCAGCCACCCTGTCTGGTAATAACGCTCTGTGGGAATACCTGCTTCAAGAAAGGATTAAAGTCGAGCTGTTCTGTTGGTACTGTACATGTTGTACATCAGATGTGGCTCCACGACATAAAACATGGCCTTCATAGAGCTTAGTGAGTGATCTGTGTCCCAGATCTCCAAGTTTCCTTTACTTTAACGTGTATCCAGCCTTATGTAAATATTCATCAGATACACTCCTTTTGTGGGAGATGTTTTGCTCATGGAAAATATTTTTTTACACCGGCTATCAGCCCTTATAGCCTGTGTTAAATCTGAAGTAGCTTTCCTTGGCCAATCCAAACACATTTGGTCATGTCTTTGAAAAACATTACTTCTCACTGATATATAGTATTCCCGACCTGTGGGGAATAAGGGTAAACATTCAACTGCATGGCTCTAAGAAGAATGCAGCTTTGCCAGCGATGCTCTTATGGAATTATTTCTGGATCCAGTGGTCCACCGAGGCTTTAACATATTACGCTTTGTGTGTTGTTCCAAATGTGCACAGGTACTCGTCATGAAGCGTTTGATGAAATCTTAGCCGCAGGATTGTCAGCAGAGCTGTTTCGTTCACATGACATACTGCATGCTGTGGTGCAAGTCGGAGTTTTGTTCCATTTGGTGATTCTTTGGGAAAGCTTCCACGGGACGGTGTGAGGGAAAGGAAGGTTTTTGTTGGTATGAGTGGAAAACCTTGAAGCACATGTCAAACTAAAAGATGGTTCATGTTTGAAACCTTGTAAGGAGCTTATTGTAGCTTGAAAGTCAATCCATGTTTGTTTTTAACACCGCACACCAATGAGAAATTATACAAAAGAGGATTATAGCCACAGTGCAAATACATGTTTTTCCCTCAATTCCTACTTTTTTCCCCGCAATTTTAACTTTAATATCAGCATTCTAACTTTGTGGAGGAGCAGCAGTTCTACTCTGAGTCTCCCCCGGATGACTGAACTTCTCACCCTATCTCTAAGGGAGAGTCCAGCTACCCTGTGAAGGAAACTAATTTCCATCGCCTGTATCTGCAATTTCATTCTTTCGGTCACTACCTCAAGAAGACCGGATACTCTGAACTGCTGTTCGGCACATAGGCACAAACAACAGTCAGAGCCAAGACCCCCACACAAAGGCACAGGGAAGCCACCCTCTCATCTAACGTGGAAAACTCCAACAAACAGGCACCAAGTCGGGGGGCCAAAAGTAGACTCACACCAGCTCTGCGCCTCTCACCATAGGTAACTCCAGAGTGGAATAAAGTCCATCCCCTCTCAAGTAGATTGATTATGGAGCCCGTGCTGTGCATCGAGGTGAGCCCAGCTAGATCTAATCGGTACCCCTCAACCTCATGCACAAGCTCAGGTTCCTTCCCCACCATAGAGGCTATGTTCCATGTCCCAAGAGCTAGCTTTGGTAAGCCAGAGTCAGAGCACCAAGGTCACCGCTTTTGGCCACTGCCCATGGCATCATACACCCGACTTGCATTGCCCCCCTGCAGGTAATGGGTCCACAGGAAGGCATGGGTAGAGACCCGGTCACCAGGTGCCTTCCAATAAGTTGCTACACCAGGCCTGGCGCCAGGGTGGGGCCCCAGTAACCCATGTCCAGGGAAGGGACACTGAGTTTCTTAATTTGAGTTTTCCATACAAGTTTTCTAAATCACTCTTTGTCTGGCCTGTCACCTTGAACCAATCTGCCTTGGGAGACCCTACCAGGGTTATAGCTCCTAGGGTCATTCAGGCGCACAAACTCCTCCACCGCGATAAGGTGGCAATTCAAGGAAGAGTGATTAGCTTATAAATAATGAAAAATGTATGGGTTTTTTTTTTTTTTTTGGTCTACCTTGTCCAATTTGTATGGCAGTTTACACTTTCAGGAAGAAATTGTTCATAAATCAACACATCTGTGTTTCATGTACTTTATAGATAAAATAGTCACTAAATAATAGTGAATTAGTTTGAACAAGACAAAAGCCCAGTTATCCATGTCTAAATACTGAAGTGCATGCCAAATAAGGATAAAAATGACATTATATATGTTGAAGTTCATAGTTTAAGTTAAATTAATTACAAACATGGCTAGCAGGTCGTTTGGTAGAAATATAAAGAATTTAAAGTGTCATTCGATTGTACAGGGGCATTAGTACGTGCTTGATAGGGCTTGATGGGAGGCTCATTACAGCATTCACTTATCCTGTTTTTACAATACATTTGATTTGTTATTAAATTAGAAATCACAATTTATATACATTTTTGACAAATATCACAGCATACAGCATGTACAAGCAGTAAGTGTGTGCTTTGAACTCGTTAACATTACACAGTAATA
>JARVGV010000002.1:5188568-5205118 GCA_031762435.1 Hypsolebias longignatus
CCCATGTAAACAAACACCCATCTGGAACAATCCTGACATCTTGCAACAAAATAATATGTTAAATTTCCCAGGTTGGAAAGCTAAAGGAATTGAACATCTAGAACACATATTTGAAGGTGTAGACTTTATTCCATTTAATAGATTAATAATACTGTATGACACTGACAAGAAGTGGGAGTGGTGGCGCAGAGGTTAAGAAGGTGAGCTTGTGATCGGAAGATCGCCGGTTCAAGCCTCGGTACCGACAACATCAAGAATGTGGGTGGGATAAGTGAAGCAGTCACACCTGTCTCCACCCTCATATGCCCCACTCTGGGCCCTTGAGCAAGGCCCTTAACCCACACCATCTGCTCCCCCGGGATCCCTAGATAGCGGCTCTCTGCTCCACACAGAGGGCTGTGGTAGCTCATTGGTCTGTGGTTGTGTCAGGAAAACAACTAAAATGTACTGGATGGTGTTCCTCAAGGACTATGGTTGGGAACCATTGACTTATGGGCTAACAATGTGTGTTTATTTCTGTGTGTGTGCGTGCATGCATGTGTGTGCAACACTGTTTGCCAACTTTACAGCCTCCTGGACTAGATTTGCAGAAAAAGATCTAAATAATGTACAGTAGTCCCTCGATAATCGCGGGGGTTACGTTCTACACACCTCCGCGATAGGTGAAAAACCACCAGGTTTTATATTTCTTTTTATATTTCTATATTTATTTTAATATTTACATGTATTTTAGTGCTTTATAAACCCTTCCCACACTCTTGCAATGTTCTAACTCTTAAACCTACATTATTTTAACAACATACGTATATGTACTGTACAGTGCTGCAAAATTTTACTCACCAGCTTTGCAGAGCAGCAGCTCGATTCTGATTTGGCAGACCTACCCTGCAGTGCTGAAGCCCACCGCCCTGTCCAGGTTGACGTGCACGTGAATAATTGAGCTTCAGGGAGCTTCAGGTTTATTTGCAACTTTCCTGCCAGTTCTGTGAACTTAATAGATCGATCGTTACTTCTGACTTTGCGTTGTTGAACTTTCCCTCCATTTCGGCAGAAAGCAGTGGCTGGAAGCACTGTTGGCTTCTGGGTAGTGTAGTTCTTTTGGCTGCCGTTACTGTGTAGGCTTTCTGAAAGAAAACTACAAAATGGCGGCGCCTGTTTGAAGTATTTTTTTCATTAACTATTTATCCCGTACTGTCCCAATCACGTACTATTAAAGTTGACAATCGTGTCGTGTACAATCTTACGTTGAAAAAACGTGAAACAGCAAGTCCGTGAAAGTCGAACCGCAAGTAGTGAGGGACTCCTGTAGTACTCAAGTAGTGAAGTACTGTAAAATCTGTTAGTTTTATTTTACTACAACAACAAAAAAGCTGAAATACTGAGTACACACAACAGCTAAAATCCATCCATTTAATTTGATTTTCTCCTTTTTTGATACATAAAATCTAGTGGATACTTTCAGATGAACCGAACCAACTTTATTATTATTATTTTTAAATCACTTGGCCTGGTTTCATGTTGGTGTACGGTGCGTTGCAGAGATCATCAGCCTTACAGTGACAAACACAGAGGCAGTGAGAGAAAAATAATTCCCATCACAACTTGTCTCGTCCACGAGAAAACAGTTTTGTCTTTGTGTGAGACAACAATCCTGAACTGCAAAACAATGTAGCATTGAGGTGCCAGACTCCGTCTCCTATAGTTGGTTCCATGAATGCACAAAGAACACACACCCAGACACACACTGGGTTTGTAGGGGTTAACTGGTGCAGTTTGTAGAGACGTCCACCTTCACCACAGCAATCAGCAACAAAATGAAAAAGCTTACAGTGAGAAGAAAACCCAAGTTAATTTAAATCTTTAAACTGTCTGTGGTAACGCTGCTGTTACCTGTAGTTAAAACCGCTGAAGTCTTTCAGTTCCAGTTATTTGTAGAAACATGATGTCGTCAAGAGTGATGTCACTTTTTCTAAAGCGATGCAGGTAGCACATCTTCCACATGGTTTCACGCTTGTTTCTTCACACAAGTTGTGTGTGTGAACCTTAGCTTTTCTTTATATGTATTTAAATATTTAAGTATTTTTTTTAATATTTATTTGTACCAGGCTCTGGAGGAGGCCGCAGCCAGCGCAGCAGAAGAAGAAAGAAAACGTCTTCAGACCCACACGGAGCTGCAGGATCGCTACAGGATCGACCTGGAGAGAGAAAAGCTGGTGGGTCACTGGAAGCTGCTTCCACTGAGTTAGTCCACCAGAGCCAGGGAGGGAGGCAGAGCTGCTGCCATAGAACAACTCTTAATTACATCCATCCATCCGTCTATCCATCCATCCATCTATCCATCCACCCATTCATCCATCTGCCCATACATGCATGCATCCATCCATCCACCCATTCATCCATCCACCCATACAGCCAAGCATTCATCCATCCATCCACCCATCCATCCATCTATCCATTCATCCATCCATCCACCCATATATGCACACATTCATCCATCCATCCACCCATTCATCCATCCCTACATCCATCCGTACATCCATACATCCATACACCCATCCATACATCCATCCATACATGCATACATCCACCCATCTATCCACCCATCTACCTACCCACCCTTCCATCCATCCATCCACCCATCCGTACATCATCCATCCATCCACCCCTCAATCCACCCACCCATCCATCCATCCATCTACCCATCCATCCATTCATCCATTAACTCATCCATCCATTCACCCATCCATCCATCCATCTATCCACCCACTCACTCACTCACCCACCCATCCTCCATCCATCCACCCATCCATCCATCCATCCATCCATCCATCCATCCATCCATCCATCCATCCATCCATCCATCCATCCATCCATCCATCTATCCATACCCACTTTAATTATTAATTTGTTTCATTATTTTCTTCAATTATTTAAATTCAATTTAATTTAATAATTTTAAATATTATTAAAAGAAAGATGAAACAATTATGAACATGTTAAGATTTTCCTTGTTGAGACCAAACTGGACAGGATTAGTGATGAGTTTATCAGAGAACAGCTCAGCTTCTGTTTGAAGATGAAGTTAGAGAGTTGAGAAGAGAAGGAAATATCATTTCCTCTGAAAGATGAACGGCTGTGCTCAGTCTGGATGTGGTGAACCAGCAGACTGATCTTCATCTACCTCACTTGTTTTTTTAAGCTGATGCCCCACTTGTTTTTCAAAAAGAACACATTTATTATCGATTTAGATGTTTGTTTTTTTATGATTAAACAACTACAGTATTACCAAGTGAATTTGTTTTCCATGTACAGTCAATAAGATAACTTGCACAAACAACTCCTTCAGGAACTCCCCTTTATTTTATTTTTTTAATAGATCATATTATCCAGATTGAGAATGAACTGTACGTATTTCTTATTTGACAGGTTCGACAGCAAATGGAGGAGCAGGTGGCCCAGAAGTCCACTGAGCTGGAGCAGTACCTTCAGAGGGTCCACGAGCTGGAGGACATGTATCATCAGCTGGAGGACGCTCTGGAGGAGGAAAGGCGAGCCAGACAGGATGAGGAAACCGTCCGTAAGCTGCAGGCTCGGTCAGTCACAAGGTGGAGGAGGGAGGATGTACTCGATATACAGAAAATATCCTCACGTTCTATACGAAGTGCTTCCATTTTAACTGACACAGGTGGTGCCACGTATAAAACAAACAGCTGGTTCACAGCTGAACTATTACCGGTAATCAGTTTATGTCCCAAGAGTCTCGTGATTAACTTATTCTGCTTCTTGGTGGGAGTTTCATAAAAAGCTAGACTTTTATTCTACACACCACAGGCATCACATTTCCTCCTCAGTCTTCCTTCCTCTCTGCTGACGTTGACTTTCCACCTCACAATCAGCTGACCACCAAACCGTCTGTCGATGAGTCCTGAGTGGCGTCTCCAGTGGGACATTAGGCGGGTGCTTCCATTCACTCCACTACCGTCTAAACTCAAACTAAGTTTAGTTTACTGTAGTTTACTGTAACATCCTGATTTTATTTTTTTAAGTTGTCTCTTTGAGTGATGTTTGAGTTTTACTTTGCTGGGGATTTTGTGACATCACATTTAGTTTTTAATCAATAGATTGACCTTAATTGGGTGAGAGACACCGAGGACTTCTCTGACCAGAACCACCCTGACCTTTTCACTTGTTTTATCAGAGGCAGTGTTGTAGGTCCTGGTGGAACGTGCTCAGCCATGTTGCTTAACTCTTTGCATTCGATGCAGTTTTGCAGCAAACACAAAATAAACTAGAGAAATTGTGTTTCCTGCGAAAATGCAGTGTGAATGCTTATTGCAGAAGAGCTTGCTGAGAAACAGCTGAAATTAGCTAAAATACATTCTGAGATGTGGCTGAAATGGAAGAATAAGCCTAATTTTGCAGAAGAAATCAGAAAGGACACATATTTGCTGATCTGGGTTAAAATGACCGGAAATTAGAGCATAAATTAGAAATTAGCTATAAATAAAACTGAAATAAGCAAAAAAATAGCTGACAAGTTGCTGAAAATGCAGAAAGAAATGTTAACGACCAGAAAGAGGTGGAAGGAGCTGAAATGAGCTAAACGCAATGTGGAATTACCGTACCTGAAAAGCAAAAAAACCCAGCATCAAAACAGCTAAATAATAAATGAAGGTGCAGAAAAAATGCTGAAAGGAGCATAACAAGATAAAATTAGCATAAAGAAGTTAATTAGCGCAGAAATTAACATGAAAAACTTTAATTTATCTGAAACCTGATAAAATTTGCTAAAAGGTAGCTGAACTTTTAGAACAAGCTTAAGTTACAAGAAATCAGAACACATTGACCCAGTTATGCTGAAAGAAGCAGCTTTTTTGATTCAGTCAACCTTTATTTATACAGGCTAGCTTCATTGAGCCATAAGGACTCATTTACAAGAGTGGAAATTATCAGAAAAACACTGAAAGTAGCAAATAATAACCATAATAATAACCTGTTGAAAAGTAGCTAAAAAAAAGGGCAGAAACAAGTTTAAATTACAAGAGGGAAGTGGAGAGAGCACATTTTTTGCTGAATTTGGCTGAAAAGGGTTTAAATGAGGGCAAAAAATGTGAAATTAGCTGAAAAACTAAAATTAGCATAAAAACAGCTAAATAGTAACTGAAATAGCAGAAAAAGCTGAAACTTGCAGAAATAAGGAGTATATCAAGCTGAAATGAGCAGAATATGTTAGAAGAAGCACAAAAATGTTGTAGTTAGAAAAATCTGAAAGCAGCACAGAACAGCTGAAATTAGCTGAAATTAGCTGAGAAAAGTTTACATCTGCCCAAGGAAGCTGGAAGAAGCTGAAGCAGAACAAAATGTAAAAGGAGCAGTGAAAAGGTTGTAAACAAAGATTTGAAGCATGTAAAATGAGCTCAGTTCATTTTCCATGAGGGGAAAAAAGAGGCAGAAAAGGCTAAATATTTCAAAAAAGCTAAAGTTGCACCAATACCAAAAGTCATAACAGGATTGTCCTGAAAGAGCTGAACGTTTTGATTTATGATTTGTCGAAATAGCTTGAAAACTGGGGGATGAGAAAGGTGCCAAAAAAACATATGGAATAAAGAGTGAACGCTTCATAAACATTCACACAATCACACGTTTAAACATTTGATTTCTGGGGTCATTATTTAGATGTAATTTTGTTTTTAGTGTCTTTCTTTTCAAGTAAACTTCATTGTAATCCTGAAAATTGTTTGACAAAGTGCATACAAACATTTACACGGTCCTGTGTGTTAAGACGACAGCGCCACCTGCTGTCACACTCACTCCAGTGATTTCTGCTGAACTTTTCCTTTAAATGTTGAAGTCATCTGTCACACATTTCCTTTGGGGAAGACATTAAATGTCTCTGTAAGCGAAAGGCATGTTTGCGGTTCATAAAGCTGCCGTCTTTCTACCTGACACGCCTCTTCTCAGATTATTGTACCTGTGTGTGCACCAGGTTGCTTGAGGAGGAGGCCATGAAGCGAGCGGAGCTGGAGCAGATCCACCTGCGACAGCAGCGGGCCATTTCAGAAACCGAGGCAGAGAAGCAGGAGCTGGAGAAGGAGCGCCTGGCCAAGGAGAGCGCCCTGCAGGCTGCAATGAAACAGCTGGACATTCTGGAGCAGGAGAGACAAGGAGCACTGGAACAGTACCAGGTCAGCTAACAGCAAGAGCCAAACGATGACTTTACTAATTTATACACAGAGGCTGAAACTTTCCTCGTGAGAAGAACGTACAAAACACGATGAAGCTGAGCTTCAGATGGTCAAGTGATACCAGTAACTTCCATCCATCTATCCAGCCACACATTAACTTTACCCACTCCTTCCTTTTTTGGGTCACGGGGGTCACTGGTGCCCATGTCCAGCAGTCAATGTGCGAGAGGCGGGGGACATCCTGGAGACGTCTCCAGTCCATCACAGGGACACAGAGACAAACGAGACAAACATTCACTCTCACTCACATTAAGGACAATTTAGTTACCAGTCAGTCTAACATGCATGTTTTTGGTCAGTGGGAGGAAACCGGAGTAACTGGAGAAAACCCACGCATGCACGGAGAGAACATGCAACTACACCCAGAACTGTCCCAGGCTTGGATTTGAACTGGCAACCTTCTCTCTGAGATGCCCAGTTATAATACTTATAATGGATTTTTTTTTTTTTCTGCACAGATTTTAATTTAAAACATTTGTTAAAAACATGAGCTGTTGTCTTTCGCTGTGGTCCAGTTCTTCCTGTATCACATTAAAGGCACAGTTCAGGTTTTTTTTTTTTAAAGTGTGGTTCAGTGGGAAGTTCATGTACCGGTTGTAGATACTTCGCTTTTTGAATGAGGAAAAGTTCAACTCTGACTGAACTGATGATCTTAACAGCTCACTGGAGCAGAGGCAACGCTGAAGAGGATGGCTGCTGTTTTATAGAAACTCAAAATTCAACAAATTCACCATTATTATTATTTTTAATCCATCCAGAGGACCTGACTTAACATATTAACTCTTGCTCGTCATGTTGAGTACAGCAGACTAACACGAACTACTAATATGAAACTCAAGCTGCTTATTTTGGCAGGTTTTGTAGAGTCTGGTCAAATTTCTGTAGTTCTTCTGCAAAAGAACTACAGAACTATAAGCGGATGTATAAATTGAGTCGTTGAGTCAAATGAAAGATGGCTCACTTTACCCACTGCTGCAGGTGTTGACAGGAAACAAATAAGGAACAAGATTGTTTTACTTAATACTTTACTGTTTGTATCAATGTACTTTTACTCATAATACATGAACTTCAAACTGATTAAATATAAAACTTTTCATTCTTTATTTTATGATTAGTGGTTTTGTGCGTAAACTTAAACATTATTGTATTATTAGCAGCGCTTTCTTTACTGAATGGTGCCACATAGGCCTGTTGCGATAAACAATAACTCACTTAATCGCATGATAAATGAAAATTATTGACCTCATTTTCATTTATCGGCTTAATCGTTTCTTCTTGTCTCTCTCTTTCTGCTGAAGACACTGGATGACAAAAGCTTAAGAAGCTAAGCTACGAGCTAAGCTAACAGGCCGACCTCGGGGGGGGGGGGGGGGGGGGCCCCCCCCACGTCGGTCTTGTCGAAGCTCCAAAATTCACGGTTGAAACCTGTGCTTTTGTGTAAAAAGTTTTTCTCTGCAGAACAAAGCTGAGAACTTGTTTACTGATTTTTTTAAATTAAAAGCTTTGTGTGAAAAATGCTAAAGAGCTCAAACCACACCGAGCGCCCACCATTTTGAGAACCGAAAAAAGGAAGGAGAGACAGCCCATGTCCCGTCAAGAGTCCTCTCTCCAATTTTTCTTATAGAGACACACTGCTCGCTCCCTCACTATCCATCCTTTGGTTCAAACTATCTTATACTGTCATCCGGTGGTCAAAAAAGGTACTACACTCAAAAAAGTTAAACATTTCTTCTTAAATTTGACAGTAATTGCTAATTATTGTCAACTTTCAAACAATATTATCGTTTATCACAATCATTTCTGAGACAATTAATCGGCCAGAAAAATTTGTTATCGTAACAGGCCTAGTGCTGCGCATTATCTTCTGTTGCTGCACTAACTTTAGGTATTATTTCAAGTTGCATGCCGTATTGTTCAGTAGATGTGCCTAAAACCTGAAATGTTATCAGTAAAAGAGATCTGGTTTTAAAATAGTTTTTTATTTTATTTTCATGGGTGAATCAGACGGTGATGAAGAAGCTGGAAGATGCAGCGAACAACACAAAGACATGGAAGCACAAAGTGGCTCATCAGGAGGGATTATTACGGCTCATTCAGCCAGGTAACTGCTGTCTGTCTGCACTTTATTTTAAATTGTTTTATTTAGGGCAAAGGTTAGTTTTTTAAGGATTCCCACCCTCAAAAGTTCTCCTTTTATAATCTTCAGCTGCTTTCATTTAACAATTTTTCTTTTTTGCTAACCTACAGTAATACAAAAAATAATAAAAAATGAAATGAAGCTATAAATTCAATTCCGTTCAGTTTAATTATATAGCACTAAGTCACAGCAGAAGTCATCTCAGGGAACAGAAACATTCACATTTATAAAAAGTAAGTTAATAACATGATTTATCTGAGGAGCAGACTGCTTTGAGTTTAACTTCATCATTTTGGATCAATTGAAGACTTTTTAAAGAAGTTTTTGGACACCCAGATAACAAACCATCGCAATAATCCAGCCTAGACGTTATAAAAGCATGAACCAGTTTTTCTGCATCAGTTTTATATAAGATGTTTCTAATTTTAGTGATATTACACAGATGGAAGACGGCAGTTCTAGTGAAGTTTTTAATGTGGAAGATAAAAGACATGGCCTGATCAAAAATAACACCAAGATTTTTAACTTTAGATCTGGAGGCCAGATTAATGTCATCCAAGGAGGGTGAAAGACTGAAAAATTAATTCCTAAGATGCTCAAGTTCAAAACAAGCCAAAACCTCAGTCTTGTCTGAGTTTAAAGGTAGAAAATCAAGAGTCATCTAGGTTTTTATGTCATTAAGACATGCTTGTAGTCTAAGTAGATGATTGCATTCATCGGATTTCGTGGACAAATATAACTGTGTATCATCAGCATAACAACGAAAATGTAAATAATATGTAGAAGCATTTTTCTCTAATTCTTAAAACAATTTGTTGACTTTAGAAAAATTTCAGTACAGAAGTTGTGAAAAAAAGACCAGTTTAGAAATGTAATTTCACAAAGTTATCTTTAAAGCTTCTTCTCTTGAGAGAACAGATTTATTACAGCCATGGATTTCAACCAAAAAGCTTTTTTTTTCTTTTTTCTATAAATAGGAAAATCATTTCAAAATCACAAAAAACTAAGTGGTTACTTCATCATGTTGGTAACTGATTCAAGCTGTAGACGTGTCATCAAAGAACATCTTATCAGCACGTTAGATCATCTCCAAATGTTGCACTAAATGATGACTCAAGAATCATTTTAGCACCGAAACCGTCGCTGACTTCATAAAGCAGGGCTCATTTTTTAAAATATTAAGTATCTAAAAGAAACAAGCTGTTTTCTTGGGATAAATCCCTTTTTCTTTAAATATCTTATGTATTCAAAAATAACGGGATGATTTTTTTCTTTCGGCTGCTCCCTTCCTCAGAGGTCGCCGCAGCGAACTGTCGCGCACGAAGACTTGTTAATTTTTTTAACGCCAGATATCCTTCCTGACACAACCACAGGCCACTGCGCTACCACAGCCCTCTGTGTGGAGCGGAGAGCTGCCATCTAGAGCGCCCGGGGAGCAAATGATGGGGTTAAGAAGGGTCTTGTTCAAGGGCCCAGAGTGGAGCAAATGAGGGCGGGGGCAGGTGTGCTTCACCTTTCCTACCCACGCTTTGATGTTTTAGGTATAGGGAGTCAAACCGGCGACCTTCTAATCACAGACTCATCTTCGCTAACTTCTGTGCCACCACTCCCCTAAAGATGAGATGATTATTATGCTAAAAATTCAAGTTGAAGAAAATTTAATATCCCAAAGGGGCAATTTATTTCAGTCAGTGCAAAACATCCATACTAGATGAGACATTGAGACATTAAAATAACATAAATCATCGTTTTTCATTGAGAAGCCTGATATGAACAGGGATGAATGAGTTTTTCAGTCTGTTCGTCGTCCTACATCTGAGCAGCAGATGGAAGCAGCCTGAACTCGACATGGAGCGGGTGAATAGGATCTGCCAGAATCAGCCTGGCTTTGTTCACTGACCTCAACTTGTGTAGGTCAGTGAGGTTCTGCAGGGCTATGCCAGCAGTTTTGCTGCACATCCTGACAATCCCTGAGAGTTTGTTCTTCTTGTTTTTGCACGGCAAAAGTCCAAACCAGCAGATGAAGGTAAAAGTTAAGAGGTTCAATAAAATGAGAGATTCTTGGGTCACACCAAGTGTTATCATTTCGTAGCGCTGCTATGACGCTCGTGATGTGTTGATCAGTGATGGATAGCCGCCATGATCTGTTGACAAAAGTCTATTTTTTATTGATTTATAATTTAGAAAAGATAATCTAATTATCATGAGAAAATTAGTTTTTCAGCATGAAAAAAAAAAAAAGGCTGATACTACAGAAACAAGCTGCTCTACCTGGTCCAGCTGAGTCATCAGTGGAGAAAACCTGCTTTTCACAGCAGCTTGGTGACAGCAATAAGAGAATACGCAGGTTGGTCCAAGAAGGCATCGCTTCTCGTCCATATACAACATCTTACTGGAGCCGTTATATCCCAGATATCAACTGGAAGACAGTCTGGATGACCCCCCATAAATATTTAATTGTAAATAAGGTGAAGGAAGTGTCGTTTAAAATTCTTCATAAAATTTACCCCACTAAACATTTATGTGATAACATTTAAAAGAGACATAAATATTGGTTGCAGTTTTTGTGGTGGCCTTCCAGAAACTGTGACATCTTTTTTGGCGCTGCCCTTTCACACGCAGGTTTTGGATGGAGTTTAGCAGGTTTATTAATAACCATATTTTAAGGAATTTTTCCTTACATTGGGAAAATGTTTTATTTTGTTTTTCTAGATTCCTCAAAGAATGCTAAATGTTTTTTTTATAATAAACTTACCAATTCTTTTGGCCAAAATTTACATTCATAAATGCAAATTTACTAACAAAACACCATGCTTTCTTCATTTTATTTCATTATTAATTATTAATTACAGACTCTACCAATAAAACAGCCCTTAGGACAATTTCTATCTGTAAATCTTTGCAAATATTTGTTTAATCAGCACCCCTGGTTGTTTGTTCATATACGTCTTGTGCTCTTCTGTATACTTCATTCATTTGTTTGTTGTATACTTGTGTGCTTGAATAAAGATTTATATAAAAAACAAACAAACAAACAACAAATCCTTCAAAAACAAGCTTTATTACTGAGGTAATGACATCAATTATCTCATCATGTAAATACATTTCTAAGCACGTCTGTAGAAAACATCAGAGTGGAAGGAAATAATCTGCTCTTTGTCTTCACCAGGTTCCAAGGGGCCGCAGAAGATCACAAACTGGGGCCCGGCGGCGTTCACTGACGCCGAGCTCAGTCTGCGAGAGAAGAAATGGCAGGAGACGAAGAACCAGGCGGCGCATGCTCAGTAGAGCTGCTGTCAGGTCTTCAGCATGTCACGAAACCGAACCGGAGCAGACAGGCCTGACGGGAGGCCCCGCGTTTGGTAATTTAACCCGCAACTGGTCGGATATAAAAACAAGTTTACTAAGATAACAAAGCAACTTATGTTCATGGGACATTAACTAGACGATAACTTTATTACCTGTCGTGAATTTTTGGTCCACAAAGCATCAGCTGTGCTAAAATCACTTCCTGTTAGCGTAAAGCAACTTTTATAATATGTGTTTACCGGTTTCAATAAAATAACGTGAAATAAGTATTTTATAACTTTTTGTTGCTAATTTTATTTAGCAGCCAGTTCCTGTTTGTTGTACAATTAGGCAGCTAAAGATGTTCAGTAAAGCCAAGAGAGCTGCGTTGCTAAAGTTAACGTATTAAACATTTATTATTAATCTCATCGTCTGCCTCAAACATGGGATTTGTTACAGGCTTTTATGATCAGAACCCCCCCCCCCTAACGTTGGCACGAACAGCTCTTCGTCGTTAGCTCTTTTCAAGAGGAAGTGGGGTTCTCTGAGGATGTTATTAATAACTAATATCTTACCTGTTGTAGATGGCTCTTTGAACAGCCTTTGGAGAGTTTAACACAACTGTCAAGTTAGGTGGATGAAAAGAGGTATTGAGGTCAGACTGCACATGTGTGGTGGAGATGGACATTTAATATCAAGCAGTCTTACTGAATGAATGATCAATAAAAGTAGTTTTATGCGTGTGTTGATTAGAATAAAGATTTTATGTCTGTACGTCAATGTGCTGAAACAATCTAATGTTATTATGATATTTTTGTAAACCCTGAAACGAAAACACAAGTGATGGCTGATTCAAAGCAGATTCCTGTTGTGCTAAAACATTAATCTAAAAAATTTCGTAGTGATTTGTACAAATAAAGTTTTATAAACCTTTCGGCTGTCATCAGTTTCACATTACACAGTTACTCTAGCAGAAATATTCTGAAGCTCCTGCCACAACAATCCACTCAACCATTAGTTTCAATCTGATCAAAGAGATATCTACAACAGGTAAGATGTTAACTGTTAAAGAATTTTCACCGAGCTCCACTTCAGAAGATCTGAACTGTTCTTTTTACAGCCCCCTCCTACACACCAGAACAATGACGCAGCGCTCGGTCATAATTGAAGAAGCAAGATGTCGTAAAGTATTTTGTACCACCTGACTACTACCACTCTGTCCAACGTTAGGAGTTGCTCTGTTTATTTTTTTTTTTTTTTTTTTTAGCAGATTAAAGTAGTCCCTCCCTTCAGGGGATCTGTACCCTGAAGCCCAGCGATAAGTGAAAAAACATGAAGTACAAGTAGTAATTTATTTTGATATTCATATATATTTTAAACCCTTTCCACACTCTTGCAATGTTTCTAAACGCTCTAAAAGAGCACAGAATGTCATGATTTTAGCTCTCTGCCTCGGCTGCTCTCTGCCTCGGCTGCTCTCTGCCAGTGCTCTTGGCCACGCCCACTTCTCCAATGCAGAGCGGAGAAGGACGAAGCTTCTGCAGCTTGTGGGCTTGCACACCGGTTGCAGCAGGTGCTAACTAATTAAAAAATAATTCATTTTAAATAAAATATAAAAATCCATGTGGATCGTGCTGCTCATCCATCAATCAGCCAGTTAGTTGCGTGTCGTGTCCAATCTTATTTTGAAAAACCGCGATAGAGCGATTCCATGAAAACTGAACCGCGAAGTAGCGAGGGGCTGCTGTACATCAGGTCGCTAAGAACTGGCCGCGTCTAAAAGCTCGCTAACGGACAAATAAACCTGCTGAAGTGCATTTCTATGAAAGGATCATTTAAGTTTACGTCATCCTGCGCTCCTGTAATCCAGATGGAGATTTTAAATGGTGTAAAAATCACATTTCTTGCAAACTGGGGCGCTCTTGCATCAAGTAAGCCTGAGTTGACGACAGGGTTGAGCTTCTGTTCTGGTCACACCACCACCATGTATCACGTTCTTCAGTTTTGACCCAGCTTTGTACAGTATTTGTGTTTAAGAATTACTTTTAACCTGCCAGCGTCGCTGTTTGAGGATCACACTGCTGGAAGAGACAAGTTTGGCTGCGAGACTCTCAGAAAACTGTCCCGTGCCACTCGGGACTGTTTGGTTTCTCAGCACAAATGAAAACAAGACGTATTGTAAATCTGTGAACTTTTTTACTGCTTTGCAACTTCTTTTTTTTTTTTTTTTAATTTCATTAACGAAGTTGTCTTCTGAAAATGTAAATTTAAAAACATCTGGAATCTCTTACTTTTTGTTCATCATCATCCAAGTGCTTCTCCAGTTAGTTTGATCCAGTTTGGCTCCGTCTAATAACTGGCAGCTGAACATTTCCTGCTTGTGAACAAAGCGAAGGCCTTAAGCCAACATCTTTGGTTCTGTTAGAACCTTTAACAGAACGTTTGTGCTCGTTGGTTAAACGTAGCCGGTGCACCTGATACTGTCGTGATCGACTGTTGTGAATTGATTTGGATTATTGTGCATGTTTGTAAGAATTGAAGACTGAACTGTTATAAACTGATCTTGAATAGCTTCACATCCTTCACACTCATTTATCTTCTTGCTTTAGTAGACAATCTGCTCACCCTATCCCAGCATCCTCCTTGGTCACACCAACCCTCTGCCTATTCTCCTCCATCACATCCTCCTGTATTCTTCCTCTCCTCCTCCTCCCCGGCAGCTCCATATTGACCACCCTTTGTCCAGTAAGTCCACTCGCACACGTCCAAACCATCTCAGCTCTGATACTCCTCTAATCCTGTCCAGTTCAACCAGTCCCAATTAAAATCTTTGCCGCCTCCAGCTCACCTCTACCTGTCCAGACTCTCTTCCACCTGCTCCCTACTCTCACTACAGAGGTTGTAGAGCAAGACAGAGCTCATCTATGGTGTAATCCCACCTCCACCTCTCCACTGTGAGCAAATTTCTCATACAGAACCTCAAACCCTTTGGTCACAAAGTTATAAACATAACGGCACAAAAGACAAAAACTAAATATGGATTCTGCTCAGCTCATAACGTGCTGGTTGAGTGTTGATGATTTTTGAAATGCAACATTCAAATATATCTTTCAGTAGAGGGCAGTAGAGTTCACATGTAAGGATAATTTTAGAACTAAACCAGCTGTCCATAATGTGTTTTCACTGGAGATCCTCTTAAAACGGCTATAAATAGTAACTTTTTTTATTTTCCGTGACCTCACCGTGCAAACCTTCTGTGTTCCAGGTTTATCAGCGTCTTACTGTAACGTCGTTGTGCAATCGTAACCCATCATGAAACTGCCGCCCTCATTTTGTGACCTCTCAGGAGGAAACATTAAACGAGGAATTTGGGAAGGATGCTTGTATGTAATTTAAAAAAAAATCCTTTATTTTTCACAAGAGTTTTCAAAGCAGAGTTGAGCACCAACTTTATATTATTACATGCACGTTGTTGGAGGTGCTCTTGGAAGGTGTTGAAATAGAACTTTGCTCATTTCTAGAAGAAATCTAAAGTTTAAATGATCTAATGTGAACACAAGTATATATTTTAAAATGTAATTATACTGTATCTGAAACAAGGTTAGAGAAGGTGGACCTGTGATCGGAAGGTGGCGGGTTCAACTCCAAGACCAACATAAAAAAATGTGGGTGGGAAAGGTGAAGCGCCCATACCTGCCTCCACCCTCGCCTGCCCCATTCTGGACCCTTGAGCAAGGCCCACCATCTTCTCCACACAGAGGGCTGTGGTAGCATCAGGAAGGACATCCGGCGTAAAAACAACAAAAACCGTCGTTTGTTCCTCGCCACTGAGGCTGCAGCGGTTCAAGCTGCGAGATGAGGAACAATTAAGCTTCATGTTCTTCCAACGTCACAACGCACATTTTAACTTTAGACAAGATTTCAGTTACGGTGACTAAAAACTCAGCGGGGAAAAATAAATCCAGTTTTCTTTTAGATGCATTTGTTGGAACTCTAAATGGTCTCTTGGTGAGAGTGAGAGAGTGAATGGTTGTTTGTCTCTGTGATGGACTGGAGACCTGTCCAGGGTGTCCCCCGCCACTCGCACTGTGATGGACATGGGCACCAGCGACCTCCGTGACCCAAAATGGAAGAAGCGGGTAAAATATAAAGGATGGATGTTTTTGTTTGTTTATGAAGCAGACATGTCAAATTATAACTAGAATGTCCTGATTCGTGCTCATCCATCCATCCATCTTCTGCTTGTTCTAAAGTCAGGTCTCGGGTGTAGCATCTTGAGCAGAGAGGTCCAGACATCTCGTTCCACAGCTCTTCTGGGAGGACTCCAAGGAGTTCCCAGGAAAACTGGGTCTCCTCTCAGTCGGACATGCCTGAAACACCTCCCTAGGGAGGCGCCCAGGGGACATTCTCACCAGATGCCCGACCTCCACTGGCTTCTCTCGATGTGGAGCGGTTCTACTCCGAGTCTCTCCTGGATACTCATCCTGGATACTCACCCTATCTCTAAGGGAGAGTCCAGCTACCCTGCAGAGGAAACTCATTTCAACCTCCTGTATCCATGATCTCATTCTTTCGGTCCCTACCCAGAGTTCTTGACCATAGATGAGGGTAGGAACATAGACTGCAGAGTAAGCAGAGAGCTTTGCCTTACAGCTCAGCTCCCTCTTCACCACAAAGGACCGGCACAGAGTGCAATACCGCTCATTAATCCAGGTAGAAAAATCTAACAAAGTCAGGTCCTCTGGACGAATTCTTCTTGTTGAAACGTTTCATCTTTTATCCGAAAGACTTCTTCAGTCTGAGGACACCCACTTCGAACGTTATCAACCATTAAATGGCCGTTATTAGTTATTATCAGCCCCATAAGTAGCGGTCAGAAT
>JARVGV010000002.1:5217736-5231046 GCA_031762435.1 Hypsolebias longignatus
ACCGGAGTACCCGGAGAAAACCCACACATGCACGGAGAGAACATGCAAACTCCACCCAGAAAGGCCCCTGGACCGGGGTTTCAACCAGGGACCTGCTCGCTGAGAGGCGGCAGCTCTACCAGTTGCGCCACCGTGCTACAACTGACCTAATAAAAGCATCATTAATCACCATACCTCAAGTTACCCATACCAAACTTTCTCCTTGCTCCCCAGGGTTCCAGCACATTGCTGAATATATCACTGTAAATAAACACTGTTAACTTCTGTTAACAGTGTTTGGTTGACTATAGCATTTTGCTATTTATGTATAGGGCTCATAAAAAGATAGTGCCTGTAAATATACAAGTAAATTTTGTTAAAAGGGATAGTACTTATTTTCTTAAAGTGACAGAAATGTTTGTGAAACCTTGTTTTCATACCAGTTTGAAAGAGCGGTGTACAATAATTCAGGGAATAAGATTGTGCAATGGTCTGGAAGAAAATGTTAAAACAGCGAGATCTTGGTATATATTTAAAAGATTGATTAAAGTGATTTTTTTTTAAAGAATATGAAAAATAGCATAAGAAATTATATGAATCGTTGTATGAGTTGACGTTGTTCTTTGGTAAATTATTGTTGTGAGTATATTTGGGTAAAAAGGGGCAGAGATTATAAGATTATCCTTCATCTGCTGCCTTTCATTTTATTTTGAATGCATGCTTTTATTTTTTGAGTTGACTTGATTTTAATGAAATGAATAAATTTCAATAAATAAATAAACTTTCACCCAGTGACGTAGTCTACATTTTTGCTTAGAAACCAAAGTACACTGGTTATTACAATGTAATCGTCATTTTATTTTGATTTTTAAGCATACTGAACATTTCCAAATTTCTCTGATGCTTACGTTTGAATAAATGAACAACGAACTTTGTACAACAGTTGTATTAAAACATGTTATAGAATTTATAAAACAGTACCAAAGCAAAGCGCTGCACACCGATAGATTGTTATGGAAGCATTTAACTGCTGTTTAACATATCAGTGACACGTGTCTAATGATATGTCGTGTATCGTTGGACACTTTTAAATGGATATACTGAAATTCTTAATCTTTTCTAGTGGATATACTCCATATACCTGCATATCATGAAGACTACACCACTGCTTTCACCTGGTCTTGAAGGCTGAAGGCATCATACTAAATGAAATAATAAGTACATTTGTCAGTATCAGTGTGTTTTGGGAGTCCTTTGTGATTATTGTTGGTTTTATTCTTTTTGGATTACGTTTTATTTTCTGTGAATCTTTTGCTTAGTGTTACATATGTTTTATTTGATCATTTGTTTTCCTCAGCCCCATCAGTCACTTCTCTCCAGTTTGTTTCTGCTCCCTAAGTAAGCCGTCCACGCCCGTCCACACCTTCACCTTCCACAGCTGCAGCCACTTTCCTCATCTGCCTCAGTCCATATACGCTGTCAGTTTCTGCGTGCTTCCCTGCACCTACCCTGAACTCTGTCCCCACTAGTCCATGTGTCACAGCAGTAATTACTGTACTTAATCAGCCTGTAGTTATGTGTTTAATCCATCTGATTAGTCAGACCTTTACAGTCATGTTTTATCACTTTTCTTTTGAAGCTACAAGCAGAGCAAATGTAGATCATGTTTCCAAGATGTTTCATCTCATTCTGTGGTCTCTCATCCTATTAACAGAGATTTATGTCCCTCACGAGGCCTGTAAGTGGGTTTCGAAAATAGATTATTTACTATTGTTAGTTCCCTGACGTTAACAGTGTAATTACAAATTATATTCCCTGTTCCATCACATTCTGCTGTCATGAGTCATCAGCAGCATTGCGTGCTGGAGGGCCAGTCTTAACCCAAAGCTGCAGTCATAACGGATCATATCAATAAATCTGCTTCAGATGGCTGGCCATCACTCACCCTGGTTCCTTCAGAGTGATTCAGACCCTCTGAAATGTGACCCTGGTCTTCCACTCAGCAAAAGGTTTGTCTAACACTGAATTGGTTTTCTCACTTTGGAACAAAATAATTTACTCTCACATTGACTTCATTAGGACTTTATGGTTTACGGCATGTAGATAGAATTTAACTTATTTTAAATACAACAGCTTATTTTTTTTCAAAGGGTTTATTAATAGGTCTTGTACTGTAATTACATAAAATACACATCACTGACAGATTGACACATTGAGTCAGACTGGTTCATCAATTCTTCATAGTCTCATCCCAAAGATTCTCATTGGGCTTTAGATCTGGACTCTTCTGCACAATTCTCATGTAAACATTGTTTTACTGCTCCCACTAGCACCTTTTCACTATATAACCTTAATGAATCTAGGTATTGGGTGGCACGGTGGAACAGTTGCCTCTCGTTCAGAATCCCGACCGGGGACGTTACTGGGTGGAGTTTGCATGTTGTCTCAGTGCATGGTGGGTTTTCTCCAGGTGCCATGGTTTCCTCTTGGAAATGGATTGGATTGGATGGGTGGATGGATTGGATAGATGGATGGATGATTGGATGGATGGATGATTGGATGATTGGATGTATGGAAGCATGTATGGACAGATTTGATGGATGGATATGATGGATGGATGACTTGAATGGATTTGATGGATGGGATGGATGGATGCATGGATTAATTGGCTGGATGGATGAATGGATGGATGAATTGGATAAATGAATGAATTGGATGGATGGATGGACTGGATGAATGGATTGATTGGATGGATGGTTGGATGAATGGATGGATTTGATGTGTGGATGGATGGATGTATGGCTGGATGATGGATGGAAAGATGAATGGATAGATTTGATGGATGGATGGACAGATGGATGATGGATGGACAGATGAATGGATGGATTTGATGGATGGATAGATGGATGATGGAAAGTTTGGATGGATGGATGGATGATGGATGGACAGATGCATGGATGGATTGAATGGATAGATTTGATGGATGGATAGATGGATGATGGAAGGTTTGCATGGATGGATGGATGGATGGATGATGGATGGACAGATGCATGGATGGATTGAATGGATGAATTTGATGGCTGGATAGATGGATGATGGAAGGTTTGGATTGATGGATGGATGGATGGATGATGGATGGACGGATGCATGGATGGATTGAATGGATAGATTTGATGGATGGATAGATGGATGATGGAAGGTTTGGATGGATGGGTGTGAAATGACAACAGTTTTGTACCTAATCCGCACAACATGACAAGCACTGGTACAGTCTATGACTTGGTGGGTTTCAGTTTGACTCAGACCTGTGAGACGTCCAAATATAGAAATGAAGTAAGAAGTTTGCAGTCGTCACTTCCAGCAACTCCTCACACGTTTCACTGTAAGAAAACTGTCCATCCATCCATCATCCTCCACATTGTTTTAATAAAGTTTCAGACATGAGGCTTTTCATTCAGCTATTGTTTATCATTCAAGTAAAATATCTGAGGATAATTAAAGGCAGCTGATGTACATTCTTGCCATAGCTGAACAGATACAGTGAAGTTATTGTTTCTCTTTCAGAAAATGGTTTAGAAAAAAAATGATATTTTCCACTTGAGTTTTCATCTGACCTTGTATTTTTCCACCCACCCCCAAACTAACGGGGGGAAAAAAATACAGGCAAACAAAAAAATAAGAAGATTTTGAGAATTTCTTTGGAAAAATCCAAGGGCGCCACAGTTGGTAGGACTGTTGCCACTCAGCAGGAAGGACGCTGGTTCAATTCCTGGCCTGGGACATTTCTAGGTGGAGGTTGTACGTTCTCTCCGTGCATGAGTGGGTTTCTCCAGGTACTCTGGTTTCCTCCCACGGACCAAAAACATGCACGTTAGGCTGATTGGTAGCTCTAGGTGTGAGTGAGTGGGTGAATGGTTGTTTGTCTCTATGTGTTCCTGTGATGGACTGGAGACATGTCCAGGTGTCCCTCACACAATGACAGCTGGACATGGGCACCAGTGACCACCGCGATCTGAAAAAGGAAGAAGTGCGTAAAGATGATGGATGGATGGAAATGCTTTCCAATCAGCTGTTTTTCAGCAGTTTGTGCCTGTTTCGTATTAAAGGAAATATATATTTTTTAATTTTATTTTATACCTTCTTCTCCTCTAGATAGCCTCCCCTCTCGTCTTTTAGAGGAAACCCTTCATGTTACTGGCTCTTGTATTTCACACATATTGAACTCTTTGTCTTCAGGCTGTGCTCCAGCTGCTTTCAAACATGCTGTAGTACAGCTGACCATCAAAAAGGAAAACTTCGATCCCAATGTTCTTTCTAACTACAGGCCAATATCTAAATTACCCTTCATGTCCAAAGTCTTAGAGACGGCTGCTTTTAATCAAATTCAGACTTTTCTAGACTATCATGAAGTTTGTGAAAAGTTCCAGTCTGGATTTAGATCCTGGTATAGCACTGAGACAGAACTTTTAAGAGGTTATAATGGTCTTCTTTTCAAGGTTGATTCAGGTTGCGCTGTTGTTTTAGTTCTTTTAGATTTAACCGCTGCCTTTGATTCGGTCCATCACAGCATCTTTTATCAAGACTTGAACATGTTGTTGGTCTTAAAGGCTCAGTTTTAGCATGGTTCATGTCTTATTTAGCTGACAAATCCTGTTCCGTTTCTACGGGGGAATGCTCGTCTTCTTTGGCACCTGTTCATTGTGGTGTGCCTCAAGGGTCCGTTATGGGTCCCATTTTATTCTGTTTGCCTTTGGGATAGATTTTTGGAAAGCACAACTTTCATTCAACTTTGATACAACTTGTGTTTTAGAAAACACAATTTTCATTGCTATGCTGACGAGATCCAAATATTTTTTCCTTTTAAATTAAATGTCCCTTCCCCCTCTGCAGTCTTTGTTCAACTGTCCAAAGGACGTCAAAGACTGGCTATATCAGAACTGTCTGACCTTGAAACAAGAGTGAAGTTGTTTTATTTGGAAATCAGACTCCGGTGTGTAATGATATTCTCAACCTTCTTGCTCTTCATTGTTCCTCCATGGTCAAGGATCTTGGAGTTTGTTTTTTTTTTTACACTTCTTTTAAACTTGAAAAGCAAATCTCAGTCATCAAAAACAGTTTTTATCATTTACAACAAATAACCAAAGTAAAATCTTATATTTGTGGGAGTTTCAGTTTTCTCCTGCAGCCAGAGGTCACAGGATGGAGCCAACAAGCCACACCTGTGGACCTTGCCCTTGACGAGCAGAAGGCACATAAAAAGGCAGTTGATGACTTCTCTTTGATGCTGGAGCGTTGCATGCCAATCGGTGGTTGCTTTACCCCTCCTTGAGAAGAGTAAAGCCTAAACATTGTTCTCATGTGTTTCAGCTCTGACTTCATGTTCCTGCTGTGCCTGGACTCCTTTGGTTTGCTCCTGGACTCTTTGCGAGTTCTTCAGCCATTCCTCGCCTTCCACCACTTGGCCAGCAGTCTCAGACTTACCTTGGACCTTCTCCTCCGTGATTACTGGAACCATTGGACCACTGTTCCCACGACGATCCTTTACTCCACCTGTAAGAGAGAAAACACATCTTTAATCAATCCTAAAGATCTGAATCCACCAAACTGACTCTTCTCTTGGTGCTCCACTATCACTGCAACTAAAACATTGATTTTTATGGCCTTGGCGTCTGATCATTTCAGTCACTACTCTCTGGGCACCTGTTCAACATCACAATATTCCTCCTAAAATACCTCAGAACTTGTATCATGCCTTCATCACCACCAGACTGGACTACTGCAACTCTTCATATGTTGGTTTGGAGCAATCGTCTCTCCAACGTCTGCAGCTGGTCCAGAACACTGCTGCGCTTCTTTGAACAGGAACCAGAAGCCACGACCACATCGCTCCTGTTTTGGCTGATTTTAGCTGCCAGTTCATTGTCGTATTGGTTTTATGATTCTTTTGCTTACGTGTAAAGCTTTGAATGGCTTGGCACCCAGTTCTTTAACGGATCTTTTGCACGTTTACAATCCAAACAGAGCACTGTGGTCCTCCATTCGGAAGCTTTTAGTGCAGCTGAGGGCAAAACTAAAGTGTAGAGCGGACAGGGCTTTTTCAGTGGCAGCGCCCGGACTCTGGAACTCCCTGCCCGTTGATATTTATTTGGCAGACAGTCATCCTGCTTTAAAACTCACTTCTTAACACTGGCTTTTAATTCAAGTTCGGTTTGAGTTCCATCCGAACCTCTTAGGTTTGTTATTTTCTTGTTTTAGTTTGAGCTCTACGGGCGGCACGGTGGCGCAGCTGGTAGAGCTGCCGCCTCTCAGCAAGAAGGTTGGGGGCCTTTCTGGGTGGAGTTTGCATGTTCTCTCCGTGCATGTGTGGGTTTTCTCCGGGCACTCCGCTTTCCCTGTGTGGCAGCTGGACATGGGCACCAGTGACCTCCATGACCTGCAAAGTGGGCTAAGATATGGATAGTTTGTGCTTAGCCTTTCTTTTTTAAATTATACTTGTGTTTTTTAATGTTTGCTTTTTTAAAAATCATTTATAGCTGGATTTCATGTTTGTGAAGCAAATTGGTAAACGTTGTTTTTAAATGTGCTATATAAATAAAATTGATATTGACATTGAAATTGTATTTTTCCACACACACAAAAAAAAAAAAAAAATACCCTGAAACAAACAAAAACTAAAAATAGATTTTGAAGATTGTTTGAAAAATAAGAGGAACTCTTTGGGCTGATAATTCAGGAAAGTTACCAGGGAGTACTCTCTTTCAGAGCTGTGAAGAAAACATGTTGCCATCACATACCAGAACAGCTGAGTTAATAACACCCCTTCATTTCCTTTGCATCTTTCTCAAGAGTTATAAAAAAATTGTAGTGTGGAGCTAAAATAGACACAGAGTAACTATAAATATCTGTTCTTGGGCGTTTGCCAACGCTGAGCTCACTTTCTGCTCTACTGCCCCTTTAGTGTGGAAATCCAAATATCCAGCCAAACAAAACACTACGGTCTTGTTGCTTTAGCATATTTTCTGTAAAACTAATTACGCAGCAACAGCTCAAGTAAAAAGTCTAATTGGCATATTGAAGCCATTTAATGAATCAGCTTTGTTCTTGAGTGTTGCAGGGTTTAGAAAAATAAAAGTCTGCAGCGCATCATGATGCAGAACAAATGAAAGAACAACTTGGTTATGATCTGCATCAGAGCGCAGACGTTAAGACGGCTGAGTGGCGTTTGCTGTTGCTACAGCATGACGGTAACTCATGTTACATGTAGCATGTAGTAAACTGTATCTTTAATTCTATTCAATTCAGTTTATTGTCCCTCACTGCGGAGCAAAAAGTGGGGGGGGGGGGCACTGGAAAAACCCTTTGTACATCTTTGCATGTTGTGAGCGTGATAACTTGAAAACTGAGTGAGGTACCAACTTGTATTTTGGTGTGTGGCTGCATGCAGGTGTCAGAAAACTTACTGTATTTTCAAAAATCGGGTTACGGTTTGAAAATCAAAGATGGCTGCCACCCCAAATGTCTTCCCAGGTTTTGAGCATGATAACTTGAAACACAAGCAACAGGACAACTTCCTTTTTTGTGTGTGGCTGCATCCAGGCGTCAGAAAGTTCCTTTCAAATATCAGGTTTCAACGTGAAAATCCAAGATGGCAACCAACCACCACCATGTAAATCTGCCACGCCTATCACTTGAGGAAACTACCGTATTTTGCGGCGTATATGTCACACCTTTTTGCATAAGTCCTGCGACTTATACACCAACGTGATCAATATACTTTTTTTTTTCCATATTCATAACATTATTTGACTGACATCTGATGCTTTCATTCATTCTGACATGCACCAGATTAAACATGACCATTTGCAGCTGCTAGAGGAGCGAGAGAACCCTCTGGGCTTTTGACAACTACCGTTACCCCGCCCCACCCCACACACAAATATTCACTTTACTTCACTTAGAGACAACTTAACACGAGTAAAATGCCCCAAACAGAAAATCCTATTTTGCAGATTACAAACTGCAGTTAATAAATGTTTAGCTCAAAACGGTAATCGAGCTTCAGAGAGAAAGTTTGTAAATGGGTGGGGTTCGTGCAGTCTGCCTGAGGGATTCAACCCGGAGGGAGGGATGGCCGCATGGCGGTGGAGGATCCCACCTCGCAGGTAACCTTCCCCTCCATGTCTGGCTGGATCCCACTGGGTGCATTTCCTCCATGGCGGTGCACCATCCATCCGTCCATCCGTCCGTCCATCCATCCATCGGTCCATCGCGGCTCCAGCTGCGAGCTTTACATCCTTCCTCCGCTGCGCCGCTCAGAACAAATGAAGCTGTTTTGACCAATAAAGTGCATCTGTTAAGGAAGTTGGACTGAGACACACCTTTACTATAATTTCAAGCAAACAAATAATTGTTTTTAAATGTTAATTTTGTTAAATTCTTGTTCAAGTCCTCCCCTGCACACAATCAACATTTGGCACAACACGGGCTCATGTTTCCGGGAGTGGGGGTGGTGGGGGGTCAGCGGTGATGCATAATAAACGTGAATTATATGGCGAAGTGACTTGTTTATATTTTTTCCTAATTTATGAGACATTTTTGGACTGATGCAGCTCATGCGCCGGAGCGACATATACGACGGAAAATACGGTATGCTTTTTATATCACTTAAAAGTATAGTTTCCTTAAATGATTGGGGTGGCCAGTGGGGTGGCTGAAGATTAATTTATGGTGGCAAAATCCACCACTGGCCACCCTGTGACTACAGCATCGCCCCTGGTGGTGGATATAATTGCTCCCTTCGTTTGCCAGGATCCATCACTCTGTGCCACGTTGGTCGAAAAAAAATATATTCCACGTCTGTTCTTCTCCACAGTGCAACTCTTAGAATATCCTGAATCAAAAACATTTAGGTTTACTTTCATTTCCTGTTCAGTTCCAGTCCAGAAAAACGCTCATCTCAAAACTACAAACGTTCTCAATTCAAATCCTTCAAGCAGCTTGTTTTATTGGTTGTTCAGTTTCAAATGATTCGCTGCTGAGCCGTGCTCTTCTCTGCAGCAGCGAACAAGACACTGATGTAGAACATGTGCCGTTGTGGCGGTTATGGATGTTGTGTGTGAAACGTCCTGCTTGAATAACTTTAATTTATTGAACGTGACTTATCATACACATCAATTAAAACCTGTTTTGATACAATATTTGATTTGGTTACTGTCAGTGTTCAAAGGACGGTTTATGGACATGGATGACATTTAATCTAGGGGAGCCATTTAAATTCATAAAGTGATTATTTTTGTTGAGAAAACGTTTCAATGTAAAATTTTAAGATGCGTTTGAGTTCTAAAATGTCAAAACCACAACATAAAAATGCAGCAAAATTTATAACCATCAATTTTTTTAACACGTTGTAAAAAAAAAATAAAAAAAAAGACAAATGACAGCAGCGGGTGTCATATTGTAACACATAATAAAGCATTTTTTAAAGCAACAAAGTCTCATAATTCTACAGGTGGTTTCTATTTACTACAATTATTTTGCTCATTTTTGTGTTTTGTCTTTTTGACAAAGTCCTGACTTTAATTCCTGCGAGTGATTTCTGGACTTTGCAGCCTTGAACGTAAATGCTTTTTAAATGAGCGTATCTGTTGCAGAGATGGAGGAGACATGCTTTGGCTGCTGTGCTGACGAAGTCATTTCCTCCGGCGCTCGACATCTGTTCTGATAATTCAACAGAAAAGTTGCGTATGAGCTGGAACAGCTGATTGAGAGTCGATTAATCTGCAGAATAAGACTTTAAATCCCTGATGTGTGGAAATGTTGGTGTTGTGGACGTGGGGTAAGAGTTTTCTCCCATTTGTCACATCCAGAAAAGGAATGAGAACAAGAACAAAAGAGTTTCTTGACCAACAAAAATGCAAATTTTGGAATATTTGAAATGCATTATGTTTCTGAACTTTATTAGGTTTTATTCCCAAACACTTCTTATTTTGTCATATTAATTTAATTTTTCATTATTTAGATTTTCCTATAAAGTATTTTCTGAAGAAATTATTATTTCATTAGGAGTTAAATTGAATAAAACCAAACTAATTAAATTTTGGATGCTGACAAAGTAATTTCTTCTTATGTAGTGACTGAATTTTCCGTCCTTCTTTCGGCTGCCCTCTTCTTCAGGGCTCGACACTAAGTCGCACGAAGACTTGGCGATTGTTTTTACACGGGGTGACCTTCCTGACACAACCACCGAGCTACCACAGCCCTCTGAGTGGAGCAGAGAGCTGCCGATCCTTACCAGATGCCCCAACCACCTCAACTAGCTCCTTTCGACGTGGAGGAGCATCTGCTCCGAGTTTCTCCAGATAACTGAACTTCTCACCCCATAAGGGAGAGTCCAGCTGCCCTGTGGAGGAAACTCATTTCAACATCCTGTAGCTCATTCTTTCTGTCACTACCCAGATAAATTAATAATAAATAAATGATAATAATAATAAATGACTAAGTTACCGGATCCGAGCAAACAGTTTATGGAACACACCCTGTCAAAATAAGAGCGTTCCCAGCTCTTGTTCCAGCAGGATCCGGCTCAATTTAATGATGACCTTGATGTCCAGATGAAGGTCGGAACATAGACCAGGGCTCAGTTTGTAAACTGATCGATGCCTGAATGCATTTTGTTTAATGAAAGTAAGTTGAATTGTCTTTTTGACATTTTGATCGCTGTCATTGTAACAAATTAGTGCCGTGGTTTTGATACGTGATTAATGTGAACAATACACGTCAAACATTTCGCTCGATGTATTTTTAATAAATAATCAAAATTTTATGAATAAGCCACTTCCAACTGTCAAACGGATTTGCAACTTAGTTGTGCTGTTTAATTATATATTTTTTAATTTTGTTAATTAAAAAAAGTAAAAATAATAAAAACTATAGATTTTTATAATTAAAAATGCACAATGAATTGGGACTTTTAGGGGCGGAGATTTAAGTTAAGGGATCCGAGCGAACGGACCCCGTCAAAATAAGAGTGTTCCTGGATCTTGTTCCAGCAGGATCCGGCTCAAATTAAGCCCTGACGTAAATTGACAAACAGTTTTTTATTTTATTTTATTTATTTATTTAAAGAAAACTTTATTTAATCAGAAACTAGTATGGCAGTTCACAGTAGTGTAAATCTATAAAGCACATAGCAGATTTAGATATGGAAACATCATAAGCAAAACTGATTTAATTTGCTTCAATATACAGTATTTCAATATATTTCAGAGATTTCAAATATAACTGGAATTCAGATTTAAAAAAAAAGTTAAAACTGGGGATGATCTTCGCAATCTCTGTTTATGAATGAAGAGTTTTGCCAAAGAACTGAGAAAAAGTAAGGTCAAATATAAATCCTGAAAAGCACCAACCACAAAGAAAGAAAGAATCAAATTTAGATTTTCGCACTTCTTAACGTTGTGGCTCTTGTAGATCCTGCATGTTTTTGTTTGACTTTCTTCATGAGGGGTGGATGGGTCGACAGGAACTGTCCCTCCCACTGGGTCTGGCATTCAGGTACAGCTCCCTCCCTCCATCTATAAAAACTCATGTCAGCCATGTAATTTCCAGACTTCAACCCATGGAAAAGCCTTTTACAGTATTAAAAACATAAACTCTTATTAAAACATATTTTGACTTGCACCTGAATCTGCAATCTTTTCATCCCAACACAAGCAAAAGCCTCTACGGTGAGTAATTTGTCACAATTTATGTTTAAGATTTATGTTGAAAATAAAAAGTGAATTCTGTCCTGAAATAAAAACAATGAATTGTGATAATAACTTTAACAAAGTGAATGTTTTTGTTCCTGACAGCACCAGCCAGGATGAGATTATCTCTGCACATCATCATCTGCTGCTGTGTTTTTACCACAGTCATGTCTCCAGTAAACGGCGACACAGAAGAGCCCAGAACGGCCTTGAAAAACAGGTGAGCTGCTTTACCCACCCAGCATTTTGTTCATGGGCTGCTCACATTATCATATCAGAATAAAGCTATGAAGATGATCAAATATGGGGTGGTCATTCTTAGATTAATGATCTGACGCCTTTACAGAAAGAGAAAAAAAAATCATGAGATAATCACTGGATATTTTATAACTGGCCGTCTTCTCTGATGGACCACCTCTAACATATTTAATTATCATGATCTTCACCTGCTCCTCAGTGGGGACAGAGATTTGTTTCATAATTAAGCTCAGCAGATATCACACCTTTGGATATTTTCTTGACATAATGGTTTTTTATTATTATAATTTTTTTAATGCAAACAAAACCAAAGTCTCTTCTGGTTTCTGAACATGTTTCACTTATCAGAGGAGATTTATAAGACTTAAACTGAAGCTCACAATCTTTTATAAACTTGAAACTCAAAGTTTGAAACTGAGAGGTGAAATTTAGATTACCATAATTTTCTGACTATAAGGCACACTTAATTTTTTTTTTGTTTTGTTTTCTCACAAATTGACAGTGAGCCTTAAAATCCGGTTCACCTTATGTATTAATTCTTGTTCTGCTACTGACAATGAACTGATTTTATGTAGTATTGAACAATGTTGAGCGTTATTGTGAATGAGTTGAATAAAGTTTGTTATTTGACTGTTTTGTTTCACTTAATGCACCTTATAATCTGGCGTGCCTTGTAGTCTGAAAAATATGGTAAATTAGTTAGGATTACCATGTACTGAGAGTCCATACTAGTCTAAATAATTCATGGTTCAAGTATCTTTATTGTCATTCGCATCACATGTTGTGGTGGAACAGAATTGTGTACTTAAGGTCCCACCAAAAAACACAAAAATATCATTAAACAAACAAAAGTATTAAAAAAAGACAGTATACAAGGATCTAAGATACACACTAAACAATAACAATGTAATATAATACAGTGTATTAAAAAGCAGCCTGAACATGAGTCTGTTTGTGTAAACATGAATAAATTGGTGATTCTTGTAAAACCAGTAATTCTCTGAGGATCACAACCTCTCAGTTTTGTGTGCAGGTTGAGGAAATGGCTACAGAACAACACGACGAGCGAGCCAGACAACAACTTGGTGACGACCAAGGAGCCAAAATCTGATGCCTTTGTTGGAGAATCATCGAATGAAGAAACCCCTACATTACCCCCAAGGTGCATTTTCTCTCCCTAATCTGATGGGTTCCATTGCAGAGAAGACACTTGGGAAGATAAATCATAATGATGATAAGTAGGGATGCACAATATTATCAGTACGTATCGGCCGACATTAGCAATAAAGTTAAATATTGGACATTGACCACTCCATCAAAATAACT
>JARVGV010000002.1:5234506-5252604 GCA_031762435.1 Hypsolebias longignatus
TCTTTCAGATCTTTTATTATTTTAGCTTGAGGATTTCCCTGTAGTTTGATCCAAATGTTTCCATTTCTTGTCCAAGTATCTGCTATATTGTTGTTCAAATTTGATTCAAACACTGGCATGCAAAGGTGATGTATATTCTTCCAAGCAAGGCTACATTAATTTTATATAAACTAGGACAATTAGGGTTGTACTATTCCACTTTCTCTGATGTAAACCATTAAGACATCAAATAAACATCCATCTTTTTTAACCTGCTTGATCCTGGGGAGCTGTTGTAATAATACTTTAGATGTGCGTTCTCTCACACAGTGCAGTTTGAAACATGTAGAATAGTACATGTCACATTGTGCAAGCTGGATGGTACGATACACGGCCTGTAGGACTGCGTGTACGCTACAATGATCCAACAGACACGTCTGTCCAACAATTAAAAGTAAATAAAGTCCGCTTCACTGGTCTTTTCCGTGACAACATTTTTTTAATGATGTGTGATCCCAGATTAAGATGCTTTGCTTTGACTGCTGGAGGAAACCGGAGTATCCAGAGAACCCCCCTTGTGTTTTCCAGAAAGGTCCTAGCTGGAAGACGAACTCGGGCAGGTCAACAGTGAAAAATCGAATCACAGAGGCTACTCGCAACCAAACATCTGCAAGAAGGTTTAGACTTTTTCCAGGTTTAAAATTCTCAGCTCTAACTTAAACGTTACAAGACAAAAGCTGTGAGGGTGGTGGCTCAAGGAGAAGTCCAGACTGTGCACAACAAAGAAGGTGGACTGAGTAAAGTCACGGACGGCACATTAGTCACATTTTCAGTGAGCCACAGAGACACTTAGCACGGTGACATGCACCGTGTTAGGGCAACAGTCAGTCAGTGGGAACAGCCGCCTGGGAGACTGGTGCTCTGGCTCTGAACTGGGAGAATTGAAGGTTATAACTCTGTATGAAACCCTCCAGTTGTTCAATTTAGTGTGTGGTCATCAGGTCAGGCTGACTGCTTCTGTGCCTCCTGTTCATTTATGACCCATGTCAAGGCTACATTTTCCATTTCTTCCCTCTTAAATGCAAATTTACAGAAAAACCAACTTAAAAAAATTAATATGATTTATATTTTATTTTAAACTAAAAGGATTTGAGGCAGATATACAGTTTGTAATCATAAACACTTGTTAAAACAGAAAATCGAAAACATTTTTCGTCCTGCCAAAGCCAACGTATTTCAAAACTATTAACCAGTTCTAATAATATCCAGAATATAATATATAAAACATGACTTTGATGACTCTAGCCATTATTTTAGTTGATTAAAAGAGTAAAATGAAGCAAACAAAAAGCTGGACAGTAGATATTTGGAGACTTATTAACCAACAGAAAGTATAATATTGAACACATGCTGACCCAAAACTCAAAAGGAGCATCAGCACTAAACATCACCAAGAGTCAAAAAAAAGGTTAACATCACAGTTCAATAATTGTTTTTGGCATATTTCCAATTAAGCGTCTAAGCGCTATACACATAAAATGTATAATAATTATTATTAATATATTTGGAATATTATGTTTGACAAGTAATTACAGTTTAACAAACCTTCGCTGAAATTTCAAAGTTTTTACTTTTAAACGAGATCCATCATCTTAATTTCATCTGACTTGAAAAAATGTGTCTCACTTTTCACAAGAAAGTTTGTTTTTAACAGAAGACAGTTTTAGACTTGATTTGTGTAAAAATAAACCAAGAATGAGTTTCACTGTTTTCATTGATCTTTTCAAAACTTTGTTTGTTAATTTCTATTATCTGTGAAACAGAGAATGCATCAGTTTTCAAACTACAGAAGTCTCTCGCTACTTCGCGGTTTTTCAAATTAAAGAGTGAACACACAATTGACTGATTGATGGATGAGCCACACGAGCAGCATGGATTGTTTATTTAAAATAAATGTTAAATGATTTGGCACCTGCTAAAATCATTAGGTGCAGGGAGAAGCTCCCTCCGTCATGATCTCCTTCTCTGCCACGCACACATTTCTCCTCCAGCTGCAGCAGCTTTCTCTTTGCTGTCCAGATGCACCCATCAACTACTGGCTTCCAACTTAAAATTCAAAGTGTCACATCATAAAATCATCATAATCACAAAATATAAAAGTGTTAAAAGTTATTTTTAATTATTTTAGAACGTCTATGTTCAGGTGTTTCAGTGTAACTGATCAAGACGTGCATTCCTGCTCCGTGCTGCATCTGCTGCATGAAGGATTAACCCTTTGATGTCCTGCTGCACTTCTTTTCTTTACAATTTAAATACTGTAATGTTTTAAATAAACAATCCATGCTGCATAGTGTACATAATTTCATACCATCTCATGTACCACATGAGATGGTAATGACAATATAATTTACTTGAACTTGGACTACAGTCGCAGTTTTTCACTTATCGCAGGGACGTGGTCCTCTAAACCCCAGGATAAATGAGAGACTGTCTAACTAGACCTGATCAAATTTAACAGTGCGTTCACTTCAGAGTTGCAGCTTAAAGCACATCAGAGGGTTTTTATAAAACCCATACCACACGTACCCCCACACCATGCAGATGTCTGTTCACACAACCGGTCTGAATTGAACCAAGGAGGGAAGTTGAGCGTGCTGGTAGCTCCACTCAGCTGTCACTCTCAATATCCCACAAACACACACATCCATTTGCACACAGACTGAGGCCCTCTCATGTTTCTCTCTATCTCTCATGCACACACACACACACAGCTCTGTCTAATTAGGGTTGTAATGTGAACAATGGCAGCCGTCCTATCTACCACAGAAGACCTCTGAGCACTCAAGTCTAAATGAGAAACCTCTTAGTGAGGTCATACAGGAACCTTTATTTGTCTCGCATCACTGCAGATAAACAGCAACAAAACAACAACTCCTGAACGTCATGGCTCATGTTCTTACAGTGGAACCCTTCAGGAGAAAAAAAATCACTGTTCAGGATTGTAGGGATGAAAGGTTACTGCTATTAACCCTTTAATTTTTTAAACAATTAGCTTTAAAGCAAAGTTTACTCTATATTATAAACTGTATGATGGTCCAACAAACGCAGCAGAAGCCACAAAAATCAGGTCAAAGGTTGAATTCTGGACCACGTGTTGTGAGGAAATTAAAAAGCTCTTGTGTACAACACGACATGCGTTTGTTTCAATCTTGATCTAGTTTAAACTTACAGTAGCTTATTTGCTCTTCCTCTGCAGTTTCTGTCACTTGTGGAGTTCCTCAGGAATCCATTTTAGGGCAAGTTTAATCTACATATACCTGCTTTCTTTGAGTCAAATCTTCCACAAATGAAATACTTCGATTGTTCTGTAGATGATTCATCCAATTTATAACTCTTTGAATCTCAAAGGCACTAACATCAGTTTTAAATTATATTAATGAAGAGAAATGCTACACGTGTTCTAATAGTCTTCAGTTAAATAAAACTCGGTCTAACTGTTGGCACTACAAACATGTTTGTAGACCTTAAGTGTCACTAAGAGCATTATCATTTGATTTTCAGGGCCATGCCAAGAATCTGGGCGTCATTCTTGATTAAACAGATTAACGATGTTTAAAAGGTGTTTCCTAAAACTCAAATATTTCTAAGCTTAAAGTTATTCTCTATAATGATCATAAAAATGGTTGTTTCAGTATTGATCATTTGCAGGTTTGGACTACAGCAACTATTTTTATTTCTGAATCAGACAGCTGGTTCAAAATGTGTCTCCTCGCTGGCTTGACTGATTTAAAAGCCTGTTGGTTTTTAAATCTTTGCAAAGCCTGGCAGCTGAATATTCATCTGAATTTCTTGGCTCCTATTAAAACTCTACATTTCTCTCGTTGTTCATCTGCATTTTATGCTTTAGTATCTATTTTACACTTTTTAAAAGCTTTTGTAAGATTCACAAGCTTAAACAAAAGTAAAATGAAAGTAAAAATAATGAAACAACTTAAGGTGCAGTTGTAGCTTTAAACAATACCAGAAATATTTATGCATCTGTGATGGAATAAAATAATTTTGAGATTTTGTTCAGTTGATGCAAGAGTTTTTTTTTTTTTTTTTTTACATCCCCAGCTGAAGAAGAAGAAGAAAAAAAAAGAAAAAAAAAAAAACTGTATGAATTAAAATAAAACCCAATGAGATAGGCTTGGTTAACTTTATGGCATGCACACAATCCCTCTCACTTGAACACACACATGCGTGCGCGCGCACACACACAGACACACACACACACACAGGCCTTCTGTCTGTAATGAAGCAGATAATAAGCCACTTCACGCTCTGCTGTAGCAAAACCAAAATCAAAACACTGTTGATTTAAGAATCAAAATGTGTGCACTCATGGGTTTTTCATCTTCCATGCTCCGTGGCAGTGATGATGATGTAGAGCTTCACCAAGCGTGCAAGTGTGTGTGTGTGTGTGTTGTTTCTTTCCTGTATATCAAAGCTAAGGAGCAGGCCGTGCCTGTGGAAGGCGGCGTTGAGAATCCATTCCTCGTGCCTCCCACATCATTTCAACTCTGCGTTCCCACAAAACGTCACCGCCCAGAGACTTTCTGAAGTTGTAGAGAAACAACGGGGAGGTAAATAAACCGTACAAATGTGACGACAGCAGAAGAAAACCCCATAAAAAATACAAAATGAAAACTCTAAATCACATCTTCAAACCAACAATGTTTAGTTTGAAACAAACTCCCAACTGGTCTCATGGTTTTCCACAGATGAATGTATTAAGATGAAGACTCGCCAAACACGTCTCCACTTTTTCATTTGTTCTTTAAAACATGAAAGTATTCTTGTTATTGTCAACTTTCTAAGCAATACGCAGTTGTTAATACAATAATAAAAAATAATACAGTTATGAGGGTGGAAAACTATTTCTACTTCACATTAGACATGGGCCGGGTACTGGTTTCATTAAAAACAAAGGTGGTAGAAAGTCACAGTGCCATACTGTTTATACGGGTTAGCTATAAAACGGGACAACAGGGATAGGGTGTAGTTTTCATTTTTTGAATTTCACCTCTTTATTACTGGACCTGTTGCTCGGTGGCCAAGAGATCAGAATTCAACTGTTTGTGTGCTTGTTTAAAAAAACGTTGCAAGTTGGTTGGACATTTAATAACAGTCACTCATGAATTCTCTACCAAATCTCTTTTTGCTAAGGTTACACTTTATTGAAACACATTAGCAACAAGCTATAATGTTAGTAGCTGATGTATATACTGTATTTTTCACCATTCAAGTCACACCTTTTTGCATAAATTTACAAGTCCTGCAACTTATACAGCAAAAATACTAATATATGTTTTTTTTTTCTTTTCTTTCTCATATTTATAATCCAGTTTTTGGCTGAGATCTGACGATTGTATTCAGTCTGACATGGAAAAAAATAGAACACTACCATTTTCAGTCACTAGAGGGTCCTCAATCAATATGGCAAGACAAGTGTCTCATTAATATCCTGATGCATGCTCAATAATCCAGGTAGAACAATCTAAAAGAAGTTGTCTGACCCTTTGGACATTCAAAAAAACAAAACAAACAAAAAAAAGTTGAATTTCTCATAGAACTTGTTGATCCACTATGAGAAGGCGCTATTTACAAGACTGAGCTGAATACAGCACCTCAGACTGAAGAAGTCTTTCGGCTGAAAGAAGAAACATTTATACATTTTTTTTTTTTTACGTCCAGAGGACCAGACAACTTTTTTAAGATGTCTCATTAACAGGTTAAAGTGGTTATTAATGAGGTACTTTGCTTGCCATACTAAGCCACCTTCATCTCGCTATGAAATCCTGGAGCAAACGTCAAATCAGCTGCATTTCGCTGCGCTGCCCAGGCAAATTGCAGCTGATTTGACCAGTAACGTGCATTTATTAAGAAAAAGTTCAACTGAGACACATCTTTAGTATAATTTCAAGCAAACAAATAATTGTTTTTAAGTGTTACTTATGTTAAATTCTTGTTAAAGTCCTTGCGTGCACAATCCCGCAGCCATCATTTGGCAGCCAATTGATTTTTGGCACATCAGCCCATGTTTCCAGGTCAGCGGTGACACATAAAGATGTGACTTATACGGCGAAGCAACTTATTTATGTTTTTTCCACTTTATTAGACACATTTGGACTGATGCAACTTATACGGCGGTGCAATGTGTACGGCGGCAAGTACGGTACACCATTGCTACAGGAGCTAACAACTCAGCTAATTAACATCAGCTTGACAGGCTTTTAATGTTGCCCACCATTACTTTAGCTAATAAAAAAGCTAATAAAGAAACATAACAGCTGTTTCCTTATTTTTGTGGAAAACAACTCATTTTTAAAATACACAAAATGGCAGTCAACCAAATACAAATCAGTCTTTTAAACAGAAAACTTTGGCTCTCTGGAGAACAGCACATATTTATCTGAAGAACTGCCTTCAGTGTCAATAAACAAGCTGATCATGGTGAATTATGCCCGGGACGTCCTCTAGAATCTATTTAAAAATAATCACAATTTAAAACCTGCTGTTGGTGATAAATTTAAAAATGAATCTCAATATTGTAATTAAAATTAAAAACTTGGCCCCGGTCTCAAATTAAACTAAATAAAAGAAGCTAGGAACAAAAATGCTGGTCAGAAATTAGTTCAGAATCTGTTCTGGGGGGGGGGACAGCAGAGACTGACTTTAATCATGTTCACTAGTTTATTTTTGCTATATATGAGCATTAACATAAAAAATAAAATAAATGACTATAAAAATATAAACTACTGTATTGTATAATATAATCATTAATAAGATGTATTTATTCAGGCCATGTTCAAATTTACACTTAATTTTTGTCATTAAATAAAGGCAAATAAATCATGCTTTAATATTCTTAGTTACGATAATAGAATCTTAATATCTCAATGTTATAATATCACCAGAACCTCCTACCATCTGATGCCTACTCACAGTATATTAGTATTTTGTCCTCTTGGGGGAGCTTATACACTGTACAGCATATTTGAAGATAATTTCATCATCATCATCCTCTTCTTACAGCTGTTCACTTTTCATGGGTCACCACAGCGAGTCGTCCTCCTCCATCTCACTCTGTCCTCACTCCAACTACCTCCATGTCCTCTTTAACTGCAACCATAGATCTCCATATTTTTTCCTGGCAGCTGCATTTTTAACATCCTTCTACCAATATACCCACTGTCCCTCCTCTGGACATGTCCAAACCACTGTCCCTCCTCTGGACATGTCCAAATCATCTCAGTCTGGCCTCTTTAACTTCATCTCCCAGTTGTTCAACCTGTGCTGTACCTCTGATGACCTCATTCCTGATCTTATCCATCCTTGTCTCTCCTAAGGAGAACTTCAACATCTTCATTTCTGCCACTTCCAGTTCTTTAAAAATAAAATTTGGAACTTTAAGTAGAAAATATTTTTGCTGTGGTCCACATGGTGGTGCTGCGAACCTCATTCAACTCCCAGATCAGACCTTTATTCTGTTTTACATAGAGAAAAATGAGTGTTAAGTATATTACTGTGCCATTTGCCATGTTTTTTGCAATCTCCCTCAGAGTATAAACGCTAATTTCCAACAGAATAAAGGATAGCTGTGCTTTACACTCAAAAAGCAATGGAAATTAGTCAGTGTCAAAGGGTAAGTGTGCACAAAAGAAGTCTCCATTTTAAATTACTCTACAATTATAACCTGAAATAAATGACATTGTGAGTAACTTGAGTGAATCTGTCCGTTACAGAGAGGTTACACCTCAAGGATCACACCTGAAGACTTTAAATTAGTGATCATCAGCTGATGTTCTGTGGTCTACTCCCAGCTTAGAACCTTAATCTATTCCAACACATCAGCTTGTTCACTCACAGACTGTGATCCAAGTCCATTCAGACAAAGGGGACATGTCTAAGCAAGAAAATGGGTCAGGACATCTTGACTTTTAGGCTCAGTTCAATGTCAGCTCCAAACTGGAGTCAAACCTCAGGCATACTTTGATTTTACTTGCTGATCTTGGCTTACTCTTTTTTTATGACTGCCTGCTGCCAATAAAGAGGTTTTGCAATTGCAGGTGTTTATGCGTCTGTCTGATGACAAATATCCAATAAACCCAGTGGAAAATTTTAATTTAAACTCCCAGAAAGTTATCACATGATGTTCTGCACCTGACTAACTCTTAGAAACAATCTGATTCAAGATGGCTGCCACAGCTAATCCACATTAGCAAACAAGAATAGATATAGCTCTGTCAGTTTCACAGATTCAGAACTAAAGTTTGATGTGGTAGTTGCTGACAGTCATCCCCATTTCATTCTCTTAGCAATAACACAGCAAAACAGATACACTGTAACTTTGATCTTCATCATAAGATGGTCTACATGTTGGAGCTCTATAACGCACACTGACAAGAGGAGCCTGAATTAAACTACCGTAATTTCCAGACTATAAGCTGCTACTATTTTCAAATGCTTTCAACATCGCAGCTTATACAACGCTGCAGCAGATTTATGGATCTTATTATTTTTTGATGGGGTAACAAGCTTCATGCCACCAAAACATTTAGCCTTGTCACACCCAGGCACTCACAGAGCCACCCAACATGTCTCTCTTGGGGGGTGGGTCCTTGTGACTCAGTGAGACTTACTGTTTTTGTATAAATAAAGGTAAAATATAAAATAATCTGACCAATTACATTAAAACTAGTAAAACGGGACGGGGGATTCCCATGCATGCAGACGAATATGAAGATAGCGATCAATGACTTCTTGGTATACTGTTTTGTTTTTTGGGTTTTTTTTTTAAACAAGCCGTGTTACAGGCACTGTTCATAAAAGTACATTTACTATACGTATTTGCGGATGTTACCTGTATTTATTTAATTAAAAGTTTTAAAAAATCTTTCTGTGTAAATATCTCATGTTACAACCTGGACACTTGTGGCTTAATCGCGGCCTATATATGTCCAAAATTATTATTGTTTTACTTTCCTGGGTGCGGCTTTTATTCAGGCATGCTCAATAGTCCAGAAATTGTGGCAACAAGTTTTTTTTTAAGGAATCAAAAACAAAGGAATGACATGGCAGCAACACAAAACAGCTCACAGAAAATCAAAGTTCATGCTCAATAATTCAAGTGAAAAATCCAACAAAGTTAAATCAGGTCATTCAGACAGTTTCTTTTTTTTGTTGGGATGTTTCATCCTTCATCCAAAGGGCTTCATCAGTCAAAAAAGAAACCGTCCAGAGAACCTGACTTAACTTTGTTGGATTTTTTTTGTACCTGAATTATTTAGCATGAACTTTGGCCATGGCTGTCTCAGAGGAGTCGACAGGGAAGAGAGTGGACTCCAGAAACCATCTTATCACAGCAAACTGGTTGGCACACTATGTGAGTGTGCTGCTTGTGGGACTGAGTTTGTTGTGGCTCCTTAGACTGACGAAGTCCTTTGGATGAAGGACGAAACATCTTTTAAAAAAAAAAATAAAAAAAAACATCCAGACTTAAAATCAAAAAAGGTTCAATACAGAATATTACCAGCATATTGCTAAGTCCAGACTTAACTTTGTTGAACTCACATGGAGGAGAACCAGACATGGCATTAAACACACACAATGCTCAACTGAGGGAGAAAACTGTGTAGACAGGGGCCAATATATGGAATGGAAACACCTGCCTGGGACAGGTGAGAAAGGACAGGGCGGGAGCTGAAAGAGCAGAACTGACTGATGAGAAGTGGCGCAGAGGAAATCAAGAAGGAAAAAACAAACAAACATAAAACAAATCCAAATCCAGCAAACACTAAAATCAACAAAAAAGACACCAAAGTTCATCCTCAATGATCTAATAATCCAACAATGTTCAGTCAGGTCATCTGGACGGTTTCTTTTTTGGCTGACATTTCGACTTTCATCCAAAGGACTTCTTCAAACTCAAGAGCTACCAACAAACTGAGCCACACCACAAGCAGCACACTCCCATAGTGGAAAAAAAAAACACACAAAAAACAACAGTTTGCTGGTGATAAGATGGCCTCTGGGGCCCACCCTCTCCACCGTCAACTCCTCTGAGGCAGCTTTGTCAAAGTGTTTCAAAACACCAAAGTTCAGTTTGTTGGTGGCTCCTCAGATTGAAGAAGTCCTTCGGATGAAGGACGAAACGTCTCAGCAAACAAAGAAACCATCCAGATGACCAGACTGATCATTGTTGAACAAAAAAGACACAAATTCAGAAACTCAGTTAAAATCTTTTGCATAAAAGGTTAAGAACAATATGCTTTCCTTTAAGACACGCTACACCTTCATTCATTACAGTTTGAATTCATCATATTAAATAATAAATATTTTACAGAAATGTGCATTTTATGTACAGTGATTTAAGGATAAAGTCCCAACCAAAACATTTTTAACGTAAATACAAAAAAGTACAAACTAAAGTCTGGTCTTTGTAGGAATCATTATTTGTAGTGTATGTGCCAAACCTCTCAGCCTCCTGAGTGACAGGGTGGCTGCACCTCCAGCTGTTCCTGATGTGACCTGGTGCTTGGGTGGCACCTGGGTGTCAGCTTTGCTCCGCTGGAACACTTCACGACGTTCTGGAACAGTGTGACAGCCTGAGTAATCCTACCTTGAGTGAATCTAATTGTGATCTTTCTCCTATGCCTTTAGTTCCCACACACACTCAACCGGTATTACGCAATACCTCTTTTCCACCATCTTTTTAGGCAAGAGATAGATAATGAACATGATGGCCTTCAGACAGCAGACTGGTTTGATACACATCAATACGGTGCTATTTAATACGACAGATCCTGCTTGCAGGCCTCAGACTGACAAAATACTAAATGTTTCTTCCAAAAAGAAACTGTCAAAATGACATGATTGAACTTTTCTGTTTTATTTTATTTTTTTACTTTTATTGGGTCAGTTGTAGCACGGTGGCGCAATTGGTACTGGCGAGCAGGTCCCTGGTTCAAATCCCGGTCCGGGGGCCTTTCTGGGTGGAGTTTGCATGTTCTCTCCGTGCATGAGTGGGTACTCCAGTTTCTTCCCACAGCCCAAAAACATGCATGTTAGGCTGATTGGTAACTCTAAATTGTCCCTAGGTGAGAGTGAGAGAGCGAATGGTTGTTTGTCTCTTTTGTCTCTATGTGTCCCTGTAATGGACTGGAGACCCGTCCAGGGTGTACCCCGCCCATCACACAGTGATTGCTGGACATGGGCACTGGCGACCCCCCTGACCCAAAAATGGAAGAAGGGGGTAAAAGAAAATGGATGGATGGATAGTTCAGTTGTTCAAAAAAAAAAAAAAAATAATGATTGAATACAAAAAAATTAAAGATAAAGGCTTGGACATTGCTAGTATAACAGGTTAATAATATTACTCGAATTCCACGAAATCAGTCATGATTTGTAAAACAAATCAGTCATTTTTATATTAGCTACTGTCTGAGCGGAGCAGCGAGTATGTCCTACTGCACTTGAACGCAGCAGGTCGCCATTCTAAGGTCAGAGACGTTGCTTTGGGCTGTCTGAGGTGAGATGTTCAATGTCCTGGGTCCTGCTATAAAACATTTTTCTTACTTGATTCACATTTATAAGTTGTATATATGTACTTGTGTGGAAATAGGAATTTTGTTTATTTGACCTTAAAACGTTATTTAGACTATTTAAGCCGAAATATGTACTACAGTATTTGAATGTAAGCTAATGCTAGCTTGTAGTTGTGCTACCGCTAGCTTAATGACAAGACGTGTTGAGCCTTTTTTATTTTATTTTACGAATTTGTCTTTATTTTGTATCTTAACAAAATAAAGACAAATCAAACCAGGTGAAAGCTGGGCATTGAAAATGAATTCAGTGTGACAGTATCACAACTGCAACCCTGGATAAGAAGATTTTATTTTTAAACAAACTTTATTTACAGTTAAACAATATACAATCACAGACAGTAATAGTAATATGCTCGAGGTGAGGGAGTAACAAATGAAAAAGGATTCACGAGACACACACAAAAAAAGGTTACAAATCAAATTCTTCACAAAAGGTGCAGTTTTAAAGAGTCCTAAAAGCAGCTCAAATAAGATTTGAAGACAGTGAGGTTGGGCTTGTGTTTTAACATATTTGCTGGCACATATGTGGAATTGACCCAACAGAATAAGAAAGTTAATGACACATTCTATCCCAAATGTTCTAATGTTAGAAACACCAAAGAAAACCTGTTTAACATTCAATGTAACAAACATATCAGATTTTGTGAAGATGTTAAGGTCACACCAAAATGTTTTACTAAAAGTGCAGTCCCAGAAAAGGTGTATCAATGTTTCATTTTCAAGATTACAAAAGGAACAAAGAGAATCAATATTTGGAATATATTTAGCCAGTACTGAATTTACAGGATAACACCTGTGTAAAAATGTTAATAGACACCTCCCAGACTTTATTTGAAACTAAATAAAATTCTTGGCATTGTCTACGTCTGTTCCCAGTCATTATCAGAATACAGATTGTTCCAAAAACGACTGAACCCAAGATGAGAAGATCTGCAGCAGGCTCACACCAGTGACTGAGAAGAAGTGAGAATTAAAGGTGTAAATTTTCCCCTTCTCGGAATTTTGTGTTTTTAATCCTATTTTGCATTGAGAGGCTTTAAAAAAAAAAGATTTATTGATAACGTTGAATACAGTATTGTCACCCAGTGTAAACAAAAATGTTTTTATTTTACTTTTGTTGGGGGTGGAGGGGGGGGATTTTTATTTGTTTTTTATAAATCAAAGTGGCTCCAGCAGAAAAAGTTTGGGAACCACTGTGGCAATAGACAAACAACCATTCAGTCTCTGACCCACACCTAGGGACAATAGTTACCAATCAGCCTAACATGCATGTTTTTAGTCTGTGGGAGGAAACCGGAGTACCCAGAGAAAACTCATGCATGCACATAGAGAACGTGCAAACTCCACCCAGAAAGGTCCCTGGCTGGGATTCGATCTGACATCCTTCTCAATGAGAGATGGCAGCTCTACCAACTGCGCCACCATGCCACCCTCCTAGGATGCTTGATAGAAGGGGAGTGTTTACAAGAACCTCAGACTCCCCCTGCTGCCGGCACGCCGACTACTGTATTTGCATTCCGGCATCGAACGGTTTACAAATAAAGCCCTGTGGTGACCCCTGAAGAAGGGAGCTGCCAAAAGAAGAATATCTTTAAAATTAACTGAGTTAAGCCACTTTTGTATTGGCTACAATCATCTTGTTGTTGTGGCCATCTTGAATTAGGTTGACTCCAAAATCAACTGTCTTAATAAGTTGTAGACTACATCTAATTACTTTTTAGGAGTTTCATTAAAATCTGTTCAGCGGGTTATGACATATTTAGCTGAGCCTGAGTCAATCAAATGTACACATGAATACTTTTACATGATCACCCTCCATTACTAAAACCAGCAAAAAAATAAGTAGAACGTGTCTGTTGGGTTTTAGGGGTTGAGCTCGGTGTAATTATTTTTGGTCCTATTTATACAGAAACAAAAAAAATGTGTTTGAAAGCGTATAAATGTTTTAGCAAACTTTATAGCAAATGCTGCAATATCAATGAAAGTCACTTTTGGATCATCTTCTGTCATATTGATCTTGTCAAAGTGACCAAGTCAAACAAAAGTGAACGGAAACTCTTTTTTTTCTTTTCTTCTTCTTCTTCTTATTTTGCTAACATTGTTGACATGCCATCTCTTTTGTTCAGTCCGAGTGCCAGCCTGTTACAAAATGAACCACACACACCCATGCTGAACAAACAAAAAAAGGGGCGTGGTCTAAAAACAGTTCTTAAAAGGGTAACATAAAACTGTTCAAACTTTCTCTAACACTTCCTCTACTGCACCCATAGGCTCACGACTTCCTGAAACAGAGTGTTCAAAAAGAGTTTGTGGTTCAGCTGTATGTGCTTGAATTTTATTTTATTTTCTTTACTTCAGACAGGCAGCAAGCGAACCAGCTGTGTTCCTGCATGACACTGCACTGACGGAGCTTCATCTAACAAGGGTTTCTACAATCTCAAGAGGTTTTATTTGTGCACAACTCTGCAGTAAAGTTCATACAACAGTAAGTAAACTGCTGACATGATGCTTCGACTGTATTGACACATTTAAATATCTATTTATAACCATTCTCTCTTTCATCACTTGATGATCCTTCAGTCACTTGTCTGAGTTTTCCTGGAATGTGCTAATAGAGATAACGTAGGTTTAAATAGCCTCGTGAGTCATAATGCGTTGTGCTGTTTAAAATGCTGATTAGTTTGTCAGATTAGAAATAATCTAAAGGTTTTTAAATCGCACAATTTAATGCTTTAACTTGTACTTTTGTGACATGAAGACACTGTTTTCACAGTTTGAAATGTTACGTAAAGCTAAGTGTTCACAGCTGCCACAAAACAAATAGCTGAAGGACTTCTTTCTGGGTGTGTTCCTGCCTGTCTGTGTTTGGGCCAGCCAGCACAAGGACAAGTCTAGTCAAATCCAAAGGACGGCATTCTTCCTTCCTTTCTTCCTCCCTTCAGACATTTCTTAAATTGCTCCTTACATAAAACAGCTGGCACGCTTGCATGAGTGTGTTGATGGTTTGGCAGATGTAACAGTCGAGGAGTATTTAACAGCGATCTTTGCATGTGGCAGGTATACAAATAAAAACTGATGCACCGCAGCTCCTCCTCCATGCCTGAACAGTCTGCATGCTCAGATTCAGCAAGTGACACAACAACTGCAGGATATTTTAATATTGAAGCTGCCTAGGTCTAAAATGTGTCAGTGAAAATCAAAAACACAGAAGGCCGCAGCTAGGTTTGAGAGATTTCACATATTTGATAAGCAGCCAATTAATTTTGTTCCACATCCAAGTCCCTGCCAACTTTGTTACCTTTAACCTAATAATTTTCAAAAGCACTGGAACACAGACATGGACGGATCCGAACCACTTTTTAATTGTTTAAATTATTTACTTAACGTTGGTTGATAAAATAAAGTCGAGGAACACAAAAGGTGAGACCCAAAGCATTGGAAGTGCAGAGCCAGTCGTGCACATAATGCACACATGCACAAGATGGTTGAGCTAGATATAAGACTAATTAAATTCATTGGACGTTTTGTGTTTTTACCTGTTTTAGGACAACGGATGAAAATTAGTTGTGAACTCCAGCATACAGTATTTACATTGATGCTTACCACTGGCGTGTTGATGAATATGCATTGCTCGCTCTGCCTCTCGGTCTGACTGCCCAGATTAATTTCTCTTTTTTTTTTCATGGACGCTTTACCTGTGATTTATGAACCGTTTTGAGTTGTGTTCATTTACAACATTGTCACATTAGACAGTCTTACAGTGTCAGAGGCAGCAGTGTATGGTAAAAGCTAGCCCTTTAGCGTTAGCTTCCGCTATTGTGTATCTGTTTAGCATTAGCAAAGCTAATTTTTTAGTAAGCAAATTATCAGTAGGCGAAGCAAACTTTTTGGTTAGTTGTGCCCACCACTGAATTTTAAAAATGATTTTTGAGGTCAGAGTATCAAGTCAGGACAGAAATGAACACGTGACTTTAGATGTTCACAAAGTGAGGGGAAAAATGGAGCATGTTTATACGTAATTTCTGCAACATCACTTTCATAGACCTTTTTCAAAACAACTGCAAATGAAACCTCGCATCACCACAACAAAGTGCCCCTCCTCTACCCCCACCCCCCCCATAATGATAACACACCATCATAAGGACGACAAAAAATGTAATTCTCAGCACAAACATACAGCTCAGGGTAGATGAATGCAGACATTAACAAACAGGCATGTATAAACTTCTCTTGTCGGGTTATTAGTACACTACAAACTAGTCTATATTGAAATTAAACTATTTGGCGTCAGTAGGGACATTCCAGTCTGATCTCATAAGAAGCTGTGTTACTGCAAGTCAAGACATTTCACATTATAACTAAGTCCATTTTTTAACTTCTGTATGTGGTCTGTTCTTTTACTCTGAGCTTAACCATTTGTGTCATTTTGACGTGAGGTTTACAATGATGTGCAAAGAAATTAGGTTAAATAGGATTAGAACTAACGGCAGCCCAAACTGATGTGCCTCAATTTTTTACCCTGAACACCTGGGAGAGTATTTTAATCCTGTATTTGTTACGTTGCCTCTTAGATCCAACGTTCATTTGGTAAATTCAATGTTAGTTGTTCTTTAACACAATATGTAAAGTGGCTTATAAACAAAACCAGAAGATACGCATTAAATAACATTTTCTATCCATTATCTTTACCCACTTCTTCCTTTTCGGGTCACAGGGGTCAATGGTGCCCATACGGGGGTCACTGGTGCCCATATCCAGCAGTCACTGTGTGAGAGGTGGGGACACCCTGGACAGGTCTCCTGTCCATCGCAGGGCTAAATAACATTTCAAAGCGCTGAATTATGCTGTAGCTTGGTCATCAAGTTTCTCTGACTGAACTAAAGCCAATAGAGTAAAATGTGAAGACATACTGAATACATGGAGACAATTGATTTTAAATTCAGTTTAGAAAATGTACTTTGCCTGAGTCTATAATTATTCTGTTTTATTTCCCCCAGGCCGTTCAACATGAGCAAAAAGATCAAGCCTTTTTTAAAGCAGCAGTCCACGCCATGCTTTGAGAAGGGTGAGTCAAAACAAATACTCAATTTTACCCAAAAATTCTATCATAATGCAGGAAAAAGTACAGATTTACCTAAACTCATTGCACATCTGATGACTTAAACAAGTTCTAACAGTGGGACAAAAACATTTCGTCCAACCCTGCTTACATTTTTTTAATCTATTTAATATTTTCTCAATTTAACAGGAAACGTTTTGAGTCACAAGTCTTGAGCACTACTGCTTTAATCAAATTAATTAAACAAGATGCTTTGCTGTGGATCAGAAGCACACGTGTGTCCCGGGTTGCTGCCAGACGCAGCTGCACAAAGGCTTTATGCAAATAGTAGTTTTTTTTATTTTTTTTTTTTTAAATGTAATTTTCTGTTTATATTCCAAAAAATGATGCTGAAGGTCAGGAAAGTGCTTAGAAATTAAAACTAAGAAAACAATAGCTAAAACTTAAAACAGCATTTCAGTTAAAATTTGATTCAGTCACACAAACTAACAGGTTAAAGTATTTTCATCCCTGTATTTTTTTTAAATTATTATTATCAGAGAATAATATCTAATATATGCAGTGTAGGGCTTTAACAGACTACTCGAGTAATCTACACATTGATTCCTAAGACATCTATCGAGTTTTTAAATTTCAAGTCGAGTAGTCGTAGTGACGTCATCATGTCGCAGTTACAGAACAGAAAATAAATCAGCTTCCTGTTTGGAGCTTGTTGCAAACCGGTGTTACACCATATTCTGTGACCACCGTATATTGTGACAGTAGGAGGTGGTGTTGCATGCACTGTTGCAGGTCACAGAAGGTGTAACACCGGAGAACCAGCTTCCTCTGACTTTTTCACAAACAAAAAGCAAAAATTATTAATCTCTAAACCTATAGAAAAAAACCTATAAACATATTAATCCCTAAATCTAAACCTAATGCGCAGTACCACACGTTTTTTTCACTTATGCAGCTTAATAATAATAATATTAATAATAACTAACAGTTTTGTTTTCCTGTGACTTATTTACAGTATGATAAATGGTAGGAGCATAAAACTCCCAATGTTTTGTTGGGCTTTTTTTTTTTCTTTTCTTTTTGTAAAAATAAATGGTGTTTTATTGTTGTTTTATTTATATATTTTGCATCTTGAGGTCCTATGACGTCATCAACTACTCAAGTTCAACTCAAGTTTTATTATGTTAATCAGTGTTTCCCCTACATAACTTGCCATGGCGGGGCGCTCATCTCGTCCGTGAGTTTCCTCGGGGGGGGGGGTGGAGGAGACGGACAGTGACTCGTTCCTGACTGCGCAGCATTTATATTGACTGATTTGGGGAGCGGGGGCAGAGCTAAAGCCCCGCGCAGTTCACGTGCAGTTTTGGAGCAAAGCAGAGGAGAGAGAGACGAACATTTCAGCCGCGCGTCAG
>JARVGV010000002.1:5283897-5296908 GCA_031762435.1 Hypsolebias longignatus
CATAAACACTATTTTAAAACTAATAAACCACCCAGTTACATATAAATTGTTGTTTAAAATAAAGAAATCACAACTTTACAATGAAATTGTGTGTAATAGAATCATATAGAAATCAATCTTTGCAAAAAAAAAATCAATTCCACTTAGGGGGCCCCCTAGTGGCCACAGGGCCCTAAGCAGCCACTTAGTTCGCTTATGCATTGGGCCGGGTCTGGTAGGAAAGCTAGAAATAATGTAATAATGCAGGCAAAAAAAACTGAAGGAACAAAGCTACACATAAATGAACATCTAACGAAGAAAAATGGAAATATTGCGCGTGAGGCAATGTTGTTGAAAAAACAATAAAGTAACATCAACATGGACAAGAAATGGAAATGTTTGGATTAAAGTACGTGAAGGGTCTCAGTCAAAAATAATAAAAGAACTGAAGGATTTGGAAAGACTTAGCCTACTGTAGATGATTTTAGGAGAAGCCAAATTACAAATTATTTAAATTAATTCACATCCAAAATTTGACAAAATGTACAGTCTGTTGAACAAGTACATTTAAACATGACAATATACAAAAACTCAGAATCTAAAAGATATAATAAACACATCCAAAAAAGTGATAGATAGATTAAAGGATGACTTAGCTAAACCAAATTGGGAAAATGTGTAGATTATGTGAATACATCATGTGATAAGTTTATGAATATTTTAGAAACTCTATATGAAAAAACTGTGTGCAAATAAATTATACTAGGAAAAATATTGTTGACCAACCATAGATGACGAAAGGATTGAAAAATGTTTGCAAAAAAGGAACTATTTGTATTCATGCTTTTTGAAATCAAGAACAAAAGAATCTGAAGAAAAATATGAGGTATAAAAACAAATTAGTAGGGATTATAAGAAAACACAAAAAGGAAAGTTATAGTGGTTTATTAAATAAAGGTAATGGTGATATTAAAGCAACATGGCGAGTGATGAATAATGTTTTGAAGAATCATAAATCAAAGACTGGTATTTCACAACATTTTGTAAAAAACAATGATGAAATCTATGATGATAATGAAATTCAAAATGGATTTAATCAATATTTTGTGAAAGTTGGATCAAGCCTTGCAGCCAAAATACCAAAAGTAAATAACACAGTGAACCATTCAATCATTAGTTGTACAAACATTATTTATCTTAAGGAAATTGACAAAGAAATAATGAATATAGTTTAAAAAATTTACAGATAAGAGATCAAAAGACTGGGCTGACATGGACATGAAACTGGTAAAGGATATAATGTCATATAATTGAGCCATTTACATATACGTATATGTAATTTATAATTTTCAACAGGAAAATTTCCAGATAATATGAAAATAGCCAAAGTAGTACCTCTTTTTAGAGATGGTGATGACATTATATTTAACAATTATAGACCAATATCCCTATTACCACAGTTTTCAAAATTTTTAGAAAAACTATTTATGATTAGATTAGACCATTCATTGATAAACATAATATTCTGAGTAATAGTCAGTATGGGTTCAGAGCAAACAACTTTCATTTTTGCAGCTTAATAATAATAACTGATAGTTTTGGTTTCCTGTGATTTATCTGCAGTATGATGAATGGTAGTTGAGCATAATATACACTCCTAATGTTTTGTTGGTTCTTTTTTTTTTTTTTTTTTTTGTTAATACTGTATTGTAGCGGTTACGGGGAGTGGACTATGTTCTTTCCCATAATGCTTAGTGGTATGTTGGTGTTCCGGCCGCACCGCACCACCGCACCATGAGTGAGATGGAAGTCTGTGATATAGACCTGCCTCTTGTGTGCTATTAAAGGTTGGTTGTTTCCTGTTGTTTGGCTCTGAATGTTTTCATTGGGTTTAACTCACACAAGGAGTCCATGCTAAATTTATACTAAATGTTTTTTTTTTTTTGGCTTATTTATTTACTTTTGCATTTTAAAATCTTATGACATCATCAACTACTTGAGTTCTACTCAAGTTTTATTATGTTAATCTTGAGTTAAAAAATTATGTACTCGTTCAACCCCTAGTCATGACTGATATCAAAACAACCATCAACATCAGCGAGGACCCTCACCAGTATGCATATTATAAGAATTGATCAACAGAGGATGTCATCTCCTCTGTGGCTCACACTGCTCTCACCCACCTGGAGCTGAAGGACTTGTAAGTTTGTATGCTCTTTGTGGACTTCACATCTGCCTTCAACACCATGATTCCACAGACCCTGATGGACAAACTACTCACAGTAGGACTAAGACCCTCCACATGCAAATGGGTCCTGGACTTCTTAACAAATAGACCACAGTTTGTGTGGACCCACTTCTTCTTCTACACTATAACCCTCAGCACTGGCTCCTCGCAGGTCTGTTTGTTGAGTCCCCTCCTGTTCAATCTGCTCATGTATGACTGTGTACCTTCCCATCCAGGCTGTCATATTGTAAAGTGTGCAGATGATACAGTGATGGCTGGATGTATCAAAAAGGCAGGAGGCAGAACACCTGGAAAGCTGGTGCAGGAAGAATAACCTTCACATAAATGTGAAGAAGGCGAAGGAGATGGTTGTAGACTTCAGACCAAACAAACACACATACCCCACCCTGAATATGCGGTGGAAGTGGTCTCCAACTACAAGTACTTGGGTGTGTACCTGAACAACAACCTCAGCTGGGGCAACAACACAGCCTGACCAAGAAATCTCATCAGAGACTCTACTTCCTCAGGTGGCTGAGGTGAGCTGGACTGGAAGCTCAGTCTTCACTTCCTGTTACAGGTGTGCAGTTGAGAGCATCCTGTGCTCCAGTATCGACGTGTGGCATGGAGGCTGCACAGCTGCAGGAAGAAAAGCTCTGCAGAGAGTGGTGAAGGCTGCACAGAAGATGTTGGAGTCAGCCTCCCCAACATCTACACCTCCAGATGTAGAAAGCGGGCCACCTGCATCATGAAGGACCCCACACACCCAGCACACACACTTTTCACCCCGTTCCCCTCAGGCAGAAGGCTGAGGAGCATTAAGTGTAGAACCACCAGGCTGAGGAACAGCTTCTACCCTGAGACTGTTAGACTCATGAACATCTAACCAGGATAATCACTGTAATGCCACGTGGTTGTTGATCTGTGCTGCTGACCATCCATGATGCTGATCTCATGCTGCTGATTATTTAATGTTGCTGTGTTCATCAGTCCTCGTCTGCTCACACTGACTCATGTTCGTGCTGCTGTTGATTTGACTCGTTCTTTTTGTACTGTTGCTTAGTATATTCTTAGTTCATGACTCGGATCTTACTAATGTTTTTTTCCTTTACAATTTGTATTTTTGGTAGATGCAACTGGGACCCTGTGTACGTGGTTTCGTCCCACCTCATGTACCACATGTGGTGTGTATGACGAATAAATCTCTGAGAACTGGTTAGGTGTTTATGACTGATCAACTTTTGGAGTCAGCCTAAATCAAGATGGCTGCCACAGCCAACGAATATTAGCCAACAGAAAAATGGATATACAGTGGTCCCACATTTATCGCAGGGAACCCGTACCCTGAAGACCCGCTAGAGGTGAAAAACCACGAAGTAGAAATGCTAGTACAAGTAGTAAGTAGTACAGTATGTCATGACTGCAGCTCCCTGCCTCCTCTGCTCTCAGACACCTGCGTGCTCTTGGCCACGCCCACTTCTCTGCTCTGCACGGTGAACAGCTGATCAGCTGCAGCAGGAAGTTTATCCTGCAGTGTGGGCTGCACAAAGCTGCAGGAGGTGCTAAATAATTAAAAGTAATTCATTTTACATAAAAATTCCATGATTCATGTGGCTCATTTGTGTGTCCTGTCCAATCTTATAAAAAATAAAATAATTTAAAAAACACAATAGAGTGAGTCTGCGAAAAACAAACCGCGAAGTTCATTCATTCATTCAACCTTTATTTAGGCAGGTTAATCTCATTGAGTGAGGATAAATAGCTAATTTAGGTGTGGCAGTAGCTGAGAGTCATTCCCCTCACATTCTCTAACAACTAGCACATATAGCAAGATCTCAGGTTATCACAGATTAAAGTGAGTGTAATTTGTACAGTTTGGACCGAACAACTGTAAACTTGTCCCTTCCGGATGATCTTAGTTTAAAACTCTGGCTTGAAAAGACACATGCATTCTTTCAAGGAATGCTAGGCCTTTAATTAAACAAACAGTCTTCATCTGATTGGCATTGAATTCGTTCAAGAAATACAATAAAATAAAAATGGATTCTGCAGAATGAGATTTATCATCTGCTCTTCTCATTTTTCTTCTTACAACCTGAGGCAAAGATTTGATGCAGCCTCCAGAGATCTCTCACTTCCGTCTAACCATACAACTCTCAACCCACAGGCTTTATCTTTCATTTTCACTTTTCACCCCCTGTAAATAAACTTTGATGAGCAATATCATATGCATTTACCGTATAGTTTGTTAAACCAACAGCAGTCATAAAATGCCACATTTAGCACATTTGTTCATGGTAATCCCCTCAAAATTGTTGGTTTAGATCAATATTAAAAACAAATAAAAGTCTTTTATAGTCGAGGGCTGGTCCATGATGTCATTAGATCTGTTTTATGGAGTTGGATCCCACAACCTTGATTTTGTTATAGCTCTTCTAACTCCAAAAAGGACCAAATCATACAAGTCCACCGCTCAAAAACAGACTGTTTCAGACACTTCACTTGACCTTAAAGTTAAATAGTTTGCCTTCAGCCTCTCTCATCAGCACCGAAAGAAAAAAGAAAGTAAATTTTAGACACACGCTGAAAACTGCGGCAGACTGAGCTCACTTGGGTTTGTTTTAGCTCTGAAGTGAAACTATTTGATATCTAGTAAACTATTTTTCTGTTATTATTGCATCAAATCCATCTTCATACCACCTACAATGCATTTGAAGATATTCATCCAATGATCATTTTCTGTGAAGTATTTTGCTCACAGACAGACGGGTTGACTCCAACAGTTGATGCCAGTGTTTTAGGCAAAGGTCATGTGCAGTAAGTAGCATTATGGCAATATTTCTAGTTTCTTTCAGTTGGCTGTAGCAGCGTTGAACCCAACTGACTGGCACACTTTGAATTTTAAGTTGGAAGACAAAAGTCGATCGGTGCAGCTGGACAGCAAAGGGTTAACCCCTCACCAAGCTGCTGCAGCCGGAGGAGAAATGGGGGCGTGGCAGAAGGCCGCAGGTGGCAGAGAGCGGTGATCATGACAGGCTGCAGGAAGGAGCTTCTCCCTGCAGCTAATGATTTTAGTAGGGGCTAAATCAATTAAAATTTTTTACTTTGTATTTTAAATAAACCAACCATGCCGCTCGTGTGGCTCATCCATCAATCAGCCAATTGTGTGTCATGACTCATGTCCACTCTTAAGTTGAAAAACCACGAAAGAGCGAGTTTGCAAAAGTTGAACCGCGAAGTAGCGAGGAAGTTACTTTTAGCTTTTAGTTGGTCTTTTTTTTATTTTCTGGCTAGCGTTTAGCTACTTTTAGCTAGCCTATTTACTGCTAGCATTCTGCTACGTTTATTTTCTAGTTGGCATTTAAATAGATGCTTTTTAGCTTTTGAGCTGTTAGCTAACATGTTTCTTCATTTAGCTTTAACAACTTGGTTTCAGCTTGTTCAGCTGAATTTAGCAATCTATCAACATTCAGCATTCACTGAAGTTTCATCAAAATCAAATTTGTCTAGTTAATTTTTAATTTGAACATTTGATTCCATATAAGCCCCTTAAATTGAGCAAAACAACCTGAAGATCTAAAAACTGTGTGACAGCTGGCCCATCTTCTGCAGCCGAATGACATAAGAACTAACATCTTGAATGAACAGAACAAACTGCTGAACGTTTCATCCATTTGACAAGAAACAGGAAACACCAGGAGCCGCCTTTGATCTGTTCAGCCTCCAACGTTAGGCACAACTCCGCTTCTTCCCTAACTCCATCTGAGCTTCCTGCGATGTAAATTTGTTGGGATGTTGTGGCCACAGCTAATCTGTATGCAATGCGGAGTGATAATGAGGAGAAGGTGCGTCAACAAAAATGCAATTAATCCGTTAGAAAAGCTTCTCAGTCACTTTAATGAGACAATTAATAAAGGGCTGTGTCAAACAACAAAGCCATTTGTTAAACGCTGCTGTTCATTTGTTGGTAAACTGATAGATGTGCGTGAAGCAGGACAGGACACCTATATGGAGGTGATTTGCAATCAAAAGATTTTACACAATTTTGCTAGAATTAAGTATTTTATTCAGGTTTGATCAGTCATTAGAAGGTGATGAACTGAAAATATGCAAGTTACATGTTCTCCCAGTGCACACGTGGGTTTTCCCTGGGTACTCCGGTTTCCTCTCACAGAATAAAAACATGCATGTTAGGTTAATCGGTAACTCAATATTAGCCCTAGGTGTGAGTGGTCTCTGTGCAGAGCTGTGATGGACCTGTCCAGGGTGTACCCGCCTCTCACACATTGACTGCTAGAGAAAGGCACCGGCTCCCCAAGACCCCAAAAAAGAAGAGTGGATTAAGAAAGTGGAAGGTGAGTTTCAGCCACTTTGAAGGGAGGTTCTGTGAAAAAAGTTATGAATGACCAGAGTCTTACCTGCTGCAGATATCTCCTTCAACAACCCCAGTTTGTTTAACTCGAATAAGGCTCATGAGCTACAGGCTAGTCTGAACTCAGCTACAAGCAAAATGGATTAAAAGAAGCAAAGCCGTTGCTGAAATGAGCAGGAAACAAGCCAATAAAATAAAATAAAATGAAAGCAGCAAAATACAGAAAAACAGATGCTAAAACTAAAGTCTGCAAAACAGTTGCTAAAATTAAAGTCTGCAAAACAGTTGCTAAAATTAGCTCAACAGTAGCTAAAAGCCAAAAAAAAAAAACAAAAAAAAAAAAAACAACAGAATGTATCTAAAAGAAGCAAAGTGGTACCTAAAAGCAATTAAATAAAAGTGAACAGTAGCCAAGTAGTATCTAAAAGCTATAATAAAACAGAATATTGGCTAAAGTGATAACAGATAGTTCAAAGTGAAAAGTAGCTCAACAGCAGCTAAAAACTACAAGAAACTGATGATAGATTAAAGCAGGGGTGCCCAAACTTTTACTCTGAAAGGGCCAAATTTAAAATGTATCAGAGGGCTGCAGGCTAAATGCAGTAATATAATAAGTCCATTTTTTATTATAGTCATTTAACCTTCCATTCTGTATAAAGAACATTAAAGAATAGGCTGTGCTGGTGGGGGTGGGGGCGTCTGTGGGTCCTCCCCCAGAAAATTTTGAATTTTCTGCATTTTGATGTATTTTACCAAGGTTTATTACAGCAGATTAACATGAAACAAAACATGTAAACTCTTATTATTAAAATCTCTGACTGCAAAGCTGCAGCTCTGCAGGTACGGGACGTTCACTTCAGGACAAATTGAGGTTGCTGACTGGTCAGTTGCCGACGTGCCTACTGGATTGATTGACAGGTGATGTGGCTTGTGCAAAAAAAAAAAAAAAAAAAGATAGATTTTACTGGCCAATTTGAGACTGTTGTCATTTATTCCATATTTATTCAACATTCATTCAATATTTTTGGTAAATCTAAGGTTTGAGAACTGTTTCCTTACAAAATCCTAATGATGGTTTCTTAATTTTTCAGAGATACTGAGTTAAAATTTAGGGGTGCTCATGAAGGGTGTGTGATGGGCGCCTACATGATGCTCAGCTTTGTCAAAGGAAATGTTATTCAGCAGCAAGAAACTGCTGAGCGACAGTATGAAGTCTGTCAAAATAAAATATACATTAGTAAATTTTAAAAAATGAATGCACAAACTGGTCTCTCCAGCTGTGTAGTGTCATTACAGTAGTCATTGAGCCAGCTTTCCATCTAATGGTATGACTGAGTGTAAACACATTGATTCTTCAAAGGAAATTTTAATATAGTAATGAGGACAGCTTGGTGGGCCAAATCAAGTGGCTTGGCAGGCCAACTATGGCCCGCGGGCCCCACTTTGGGCATCCCTGATTTAGAGGGTGGAATACAGTTTATTCCATTTCCAAAACCTAAACAGAGTCTGGAAAATTTGAAAAGCTAGATAAAGGCTGGTGGACGACCTCGTGAGCAGCTGGATACAACATTGATAAACAGAAAGTACTGCATGTTCATCTGCATGAACGTAACTGCAAGTACCAGCTTCTGATGCCAATGACCAAGCAATGAGACACTGTCAGCACTGGGGGCTAAGCACCCCTTAAGGTCATATTCTAGAATCACCCCTGTTGTGAGTAAACATAAAAGTGAAATATATGTGTTACAAAATACTTATTCATGTAAATAATATGTCCAATTGCTTGACATAAGCTATACGAATCTAGCACAGTTGAAGTCAGAAACAGGTGAAGGGTAACAGCCAGATGTTTACATTCAAACACAATGATCTAATAAAGGTTGTGTATTTTATTAGCTCCATTATTCATCAAATACTGTATACAGTATATGGAAAAGGATTTGTGATCAGGCATGAAAGATTTAGTTTACTTTGCAAAAAGAAAAAGTCACCATTATTTTTTAAGTATCTTTCTATTTCACAATTTTCTACGAATCTTTGCTTAAAAAATGCATATTTTAAAAGCATGTATGAATTCATGATTACTAAACCTAGATGAGGTCAAACAGGTTATAACAGTAACTGCTGTCAATGCACAAACCTTTGCAAGAGTTTTTCATTACACACTTCAAAATACATGGAATGGTGTTTGTATTATTTATTCCCATTCACAACGAGTGAGAAAGATACATTTCATGTACCAGGGTTCTCTTTGTCTCCAACTTTAGTAAAACGTTTGGGAAGCTTAACCAAAAACTACAGGATTACGTTAGAGTGACATGTGTCTCCACACGTGACATTTTTACACAACATTTTACTAATCTGCCTTATTTTGCCTTAATGGTGCCACTTTTTTTTAAATGAACTTAAACAACAATACTGAAAATACACTGCAAGCACATAAACTTTAAATATTACATGGACATATACTTAGACAGAAAGTGGAGATAATAATATATAATACATATTTGTATTTGTAATTACCAGGTAAAACCTAGAAAGTACAATGTGTGTATCAAGTAAGTGCCAGGTAAATACCATTTGTAGAATTGGTACATAAGTACAAGTATGTTTCAAATAAGTACTAGATAAGTACCTGGTAAGTCCCAGAAACATGTCAGGTAAGTACCATATGAGTAATTAGTTTAACTTTCTGTGAGTTTCATTCATATATTTTTTAGTTTAAATAGTTTATGTAGTCAGAAAGTTGAAACCAGACATTTTCAATCTGCTTACTATTTTTTTTTTTTTTTTTAATAATGTCAGTAAAGCCTCGTTAAATACTTTGATCCAGCTGTAAAAATCAGGTTTTATTAAAGATGACACTTGCTTTTCCTGGGCAGAAGAATGATTAAAAAGCATCAGAGTGCATTTTGCACACCAGTAAAAGGTTTCAATTCATTTACAGCTGAAATATTGATGGTGTCATTTAAAGCTGCACTTCTCCTCCATTCTCCTCTTTGCCGATGACCTTTCTGTACTGTCCACATCTCAGGCCCGCTGAAGAGAGTACTTGGCCACACTCCATCTCGTCCCAAATGGGGCCAGCTGAGGGAGGGAGGGAGTGGGTTTTTCCCCCTAGTCACTGGAAACAGCTGTCATGCTGTCGTCTGGTGCAGATCTGCAGCCAGAGCCGGCTGGGAGAGCCGGCGGGGAGAAGAGAGCTTCTGTTTTTGTGTCCGCTCGCACTTAAAGCGCTCACCTGAGTGAATTCATCGAGCCTTGCCTTCCAGCTACACTTAAAGCTCAGGGACATAAACAATCAGATGGTTTTGCTCCAGGAGGGAGCACTCCTGGCTCTGCTGCTACGTTTCAGAAAAACAGTTTCTCATTAACTTAGAAAGGCTTGTTTTTCCTTCACTGTTTGTGGCTTTCGTTCCATGCATGTGTTTAAGGTTGCGTTTGCAGGTGAATGATCTGATATGAGAAAAAAATTAAATAAAATCTACGTTTTTCATATAAATGCAAAACCTGAGGAAGGTAAAAAAAAAATGCTTCAAAATCAAAATGTGAAGCAGAGAGGGGAGGTTTTTGTGCAAAACCGTTAGCATGTGTTTCATTAGCAGGACCTGACCTTATCTCCCAGGTCCAAACCTTATCTCCCACAGATGCAGCCAGAATGCATAATAGGGGAGGCCCTTTGTGGCGAATGCTGTGGGGCAGAGTCCATACCCCATTCCTGGTTCAGACCCCTCCTCCTCCCCCTTCCTTCTTTCAAGCCACAGCTGTACACACAAATGTACACTGAATAAAAAGAAAAGCGCACACAAAAACGCCTCCCATGTGTTCATCACCACCTCTGTGTTATCCGTTGTTTCTGGTTTTTTCCCCCCACCTCCAGAGGCAGGGTTTATGTGAATCAGAAGGTGATGTCTGCGATTGTAACCAGGCTCCTGCAGCCAGGAGACAATGAGGTTTTATTTTTTACCAAGAACCAATAAAAGATAACCGAGAAATCAGTCGTGGACGTTTATGAATGCTACCAAAATGTACAATTATTTTTAATTAAATGGAAACTGGAGCACATCTCTATGCATGTGTCTGATGCCAGTCTGTGCATGTAAAGTGCATTTGTGTGCAGAATACAAGATGAGCAACTGTGCAAGAATCAGAACCACGTGGAGGCAACCCACTCCATATTCATGAGTATCCCCATATGCGACCCAACACAGTAAACAAAGAATATTAAAGGCAGACACTGAGGGACAGCCTAATGAACACATACATATATTACTCACAGTGTAATGAATCGATTGAGCTTTCGCTTTCATCGAATATTTATTAAAGTAATATTCCTGCGACTTTCCACCTGAAACGTCTGGAGTTTAGCAGAAGACCTCTGAACACCGCAGCTCTTTGTGAGGACAATACAAATCCTTCACATAATGAAATACTTGTTGTCTATCAATCACCTGCAGCTGTGGATCAAATAACACGGAAGGGACACTTTTAAATTTAGAATGAATTTACAAAAGCAGATATATTTGTTGGTACTCTAACAAAATAATAAAGAGATCAAATCATTGGTTCAAGAATCTTCTGTCAGAAGCTTTGGGACTTTGGATTTTGATGAATTCCTGTTTGGCTTTCTTGTGTTCTTCTATGAAACCCATTATGACATAATGATTCATCTTCATCTATAAATTCCTCCTTGGTCTGCTACCTTCTTATATCTCCTTCCACATATCATGTCATCAGTGCAGTTACAACATGCGCTCTCAGGCCATCGTTACCTGCAGCGTTCCCTCAGTGTGGACTAGACTTGGCAAAAAGGCCTTTTCCTACTCAGCTCCTGCACCTGGAACACCTTGCAACAGGAACTGAAGTTGTCCACTTTGATTTCTTTAAGGGGTTTCAAACATTTGGTAATGTCAATGGAAAAATCAAGACAGATATGTTCTTGTTTTTGGTATTTCATCCTGTTTTACAGTGCCCTGATTTATTGTTTTCTACACTTCTCTTATTTTAAGTGCATTTTTACTGTAGTTTATTGTTATTATTGTTTATTGTTATTGTTGTCTGTACTTTACATGTTCTGTCTGGAACAGGTCCCTCTTGTAAATGAGTCACCGTGGCTCAATGAGACTAGCCTGTGTAAATAAAGGTTGAATGAAAAAAATGACAGAATTCATCAGACTGTGCAATCATAAACGGACATTCCTTTCTGAGTCCAGCTTGAATGGTTTCAGATGGTTTCCTAACTTCTGTTTCTATCATGGGGGGGTTGTGGCTGAGTGGTTAGAACAGTTGTACTCCAATGCGAGAGTTGGGGGTTCAATTCCATCTGCAGTCACATGCCCAAGTGTCCCTGGGCAAGACACTGAACCCCTCGTTGCCTCCGATGTGTGTCCCATCTGTGTATGAATATGATAAAGCACTGATTATTCTTTGAATAGATCTAGTAGAGTGCTGTATGAATGGGCAAATGAGGGCACAGACTGTAGTGTAAAGCTCTTTGAGAATCTAGTGTAGCGTGAAGCTGCACTGCTCTGATTATGACCCTCGACCCTTATTCATCTTTCAGACTCACCATGAATCATGTGCTTTAAAATTACCTCTGACTTCAATAATGTCTGATGTTTTTCTACACATTTCTCATCAGGTACACAGAGTCATCTACAGTCTAACAAATGTTTACCTTATTCTTCCTCTGTTTCTAAAAAAAGAAAAACAAACCATTAATGAACTTTGTTTTATTTGATTAACAAGTGTGAATATGAATAATTTTGATTGGTGTTCTCAATCATCATAATGTTTTCTTCAGCGGGGTAATCACAATGTCCCTGAGGGTAGTCAAAATAGTCTTCTCAGAGCTGTTGTTTTCAAAGATCCTTTGTGTAAAAAGCAGTTCTCCTTGGACCCTCGGACTGAGCAGATCGTCTCTGGCCCCGAACCGTAAGATGGTTTGTCTATGGACCACATCCGAGAGGTCACACCAAGGTCCACTTGTTCAACTCCAGAGCAGATAAAAATGTCACTCAGCTACAATTGTTAGAAGTAAATAACTGCAGAAGATGAAGCCTTTTCCACTGCAAAACTCACGTTCTTGGCTTGAAGTCCAAACGTGCAGAAGGTACCGATGGACGGTGTACCTTCTCATCAGCTGTTGCCCTAAGACCCCTGAAACTGGCACAGTGACCGTCAGCTACTTTGGGCAGATCCAGGTGAGTCCTCCTCATGGTGTGTCTGGTCTGATCCACCAGAGACCCCCAGAGAGACGAGTGACCTGGTGCCTTCAATGCTGATCCAGTAAGGAGCAGGACCTATTGACGTAATGCCTTGGTCTGGTTATGCTATTAAGCTGATGCAACTTGGTAAAAGAAGAGGAATGAAAGTCAGCCGTAGTAAGACAGAGTACATGTGTGTGAATGAGAGGGAGGCTGGTGGAACAGTG
>JARVGV010000002.1:5304852-5324004 GCA_031762435.1 Hypsolebias longignatus
CGCCATGTGCGTTCGGTTCCGAGTTACGGCAGAATCGACCTACGAACCGTTCTTAGGTCCGGAACCTGTTCGTAAGTAGGGGACTACCTGTATTTATGACAGTATGTAGTTCAATGGTTTTGTTGAGATGACCTTTATTGTGAACTAGTACAGTATTATAAAAATACAGTAAGTTAAATGGAATTGTATTATCTGAACACTAAAAAAAACTGTGCCAGCGCACTGAGCACCAGCCCACTTCTAATAGTGATTTACATATTAAATGTTTGTCTTTTCACAGAAGTACCCTGAAGCTCATGAAACATCTCCTCATAGAGACAAAAGAGTCTTAGATTGATTTATTTGTATCTATATTGCCTGATCACTCTGATGATGCACTGAAAAAGATTGGTGATCATATACATTAAAGATTATTTCAGTTAAAGAAAGACTGTAAAGAAATTAGTTTTCTTATTGAAAAGGAGAACTAGGTCAAAGTTCAGTATAAACGGGGAAAAAAATCATGCATAAAAATGTTACATAACATGATTGTTACATCGAGTCTGAGAACGGTCTACAGTGCGCATAGAAGCACCAACCTCCTCCTCCCATTGCTCCAGTGGTAGAGGCGGGCGGTGATGGGTCTTGGTCTGTCAGTGCTCTGTACCTAACAGATCCGCCATCTTCTGACCGAGGAGAGTGAAGCAGACCTTGCTGTTTGGATAACGCTATCACCTAAACAAAAGGCACACAAAATAATTAAACACATGCTGATGGATCATTTTGTAACACCACCTAAAATTCCTCTTTAATGTGGAGCACTACAGACATTGCTGTTTGTTTCATTCTGTCTTTGGTTTGTCTCTCCACTTCCATCATGGTTTCACTTGAACATCATCAGCCCTGCACCTTGTTTACAGTTCCTCAGTAGATTTGCTGCTAGATTTTTTTCTGTCAGGTTATTGCATGTTGTCTTTTAGATTCCTCCATGTGAAGGTCTGTAACGTGGATTTTATATATATCTCAGACGTGCTAAATGCTCTCAAATGTCTCAAACGTAAATCTCAAACATCTCAAAATTGTGCTAAATGCTGACAAAACCAAAGGGATGTTGTTTTCAAATAGGAAGTCGGTCCCAGCAGTCCTTCTATTGTATCCCGGAATGGTGCCCTTATTGAGTATATTCTTCAAACACTTGGGTATCTTGGTCGACTTGCATATCTCTTTTAAGCCCCATGTCAAAAACTTGGTAAAGAAACTGAAAGTAAAACAGGGTTTTATTTTCAGAAACAGATCCTGTCTAACTCTGAATGCTAGGAAACACCTTGTAACTGTGACTTTCCTTCCCTCCACTGACTACGGTGACATTATTTACATGAATACTCTTACAAGCACCCTGCTTTTTTTGTTGGATGCTGCCTATCCTGGTGCACTAAGATTCATAACTGGCTGTAACTACCATACTCACCACTGCACCCTGTATTCACTGGTTAACTGGTCATCATTAACCTCACATAGACCCTTCCACTGGTACATTTTCATCTTTAAAACACTTCTTGGTCTGCTGCCTTCATACATCTCCTTTTGTCACTTTGTTAGTACAATTACAGCGTGCGCTCTCAGGACATAATTACTTGCAGTGTACCCTCAGTGCGGACCGAACTTGGCAAAAGGGCTTCTCTTACTCCAATCCTGTTTCCTGGAATATTTTGCGAAACGATCTGAAGTTGTCAACTTTGACCTCTCTAAGGAATTTGAAGCAACTAAGTTCATGCCAAAAAAAATCAACGCAACATGTTCCTGTGTTCAGTTCTTCGAATTGTTTTATAATGTAGCTGTTTTTTGATATCAGTTCTTCTCTTTGCTTTTCATTTCGTATGCTTTTTACATGATTGTCCATTGTTGTCTGTACCTCACCTGTGTTCTTTGTTTAAAACAGGTCTCTCTTGTGAATGAGTCCTCGAGGCTCAATGAGACGAACCTGTATAAATAAATGTCGAATGAGTTTGATGTAAGTGAGTCTCATAGACACATGGTTTGTTTTCATATCTCGGAATCATCCACCAGACATTTCAGACCCAAACCCTGTGTGACACACGGCTCACCGAACTCGTTGGATTCTTGTTTGTGTGTCCGGTCATGAGGCACTCCAACTCATTAATCATTCATAGGGCAGAGGGGCGTCTGCGGAGAGCTGGTTCTTGGCATTTAGGTGAGAAAGGAGATTACAGTAAACACATTTCTGACTGCTGCTCTGTGGTCCACATAGAATCAATTCTCCTATTATTGTGTTTCGCTTGCCAAGGGGCAGTAGGCCAAGGGGATATAATATCACACAGGACTCGCCAATAATAAATTCCTATCAGCGAGGAAGCACTGTTGGCACTGGGAGGTGTCAAGTTGGTCTAAAGCACATTTTTAATGACAAACAGCCCTCCTGTGAGAAGTCAACAATGCCCTGAGGTGAGAGACGTGCTGTTTGTCAATCTTGACACATGACAATGTGTGTACTGCACAATACTGTATGTGTCATTCGCCTGCAGGGGTTACCGAGATTTCACATCTGAAATGAAACTGTCTGAGAGGAAAATACTGAAGTCGTTAAATATTCTCAAAGCCCATCACCTCCTCTCAGCTCCGGAGGAACAAGGGAAATACATTTGTATGTGGGACACACACACAACAGTAAAAATATAAATAAATAAATAGTAAAAGTGCAGCATCTTTGCTTTGAGTTTTGGGGATAGGGGAAACAGAGAGATTCAGAGATGCAAGAGAGCATGGGGGGTGTGTGAAATGTTGGTTTCCATGGTGACAGGCGCAATAGACACATCGGCGAGAGCTCGGTGACAGAATGGCATCAAGACGCCCAGAATCTGTGAGACTCTTCAGTGATGTCTGATGTACGATCACTGTTTCCGCTCTTTACAGCAGAGGCTGCCCCAGTTCACATTTTATGCCAGAACATTATTAGACGTGTTATAGAGCGAGTGATAATTTAAAAGAGTGTGAGTAGCGTGACGTCAGAGAGGGATCGAATCGTGGCTACGACACTTGACATGTAATGTTCTAATAAAAGACTGAAACTGAACAGTGGAAACAGATGCTCCTAATCACTTGGCTGAAAAAATACTTAATATATTACAACTGAAAATAAAGCTTAAAGATTAAAAATATATATGCGTTTCACTTGCGGCACTAAAATGTAAGAACCAAGCAGATTATGGGCTGAAAACCAAGAGGAGTCCTGAGCGAAGTGTGGTGGTAGCGTTTCCATGGGGTGAGATCCTCATGCACCAGCATGGTTACAGAGAACTCAAACAGGACTGGCCACACTGGACTCATGACTGTGGCTACAACCATATAAAAGTCATGGTTTGGATGTGATTGGGGTACTACAAACATTACACTCCTAAATGTATGTGTTTTGTTTGGATATGCCACCCCAAGGTGGCCCTCATCAAACAGTTCATAGCCCCAGTTAAAACATTTTAGGAGGTGCTCCTGGACTTGCAAAGCTTCATCTTGACGATCTGTGAGAGTTGTGTGGGTGTAGTGAGAGTGCAGAAGAAGGACTTGGTGAATGGTGAACATTAGAATGGGGTTTTACCAGATAGGATCAGCAGAAACCAGTTGGTTTGTGTGGGAGTGAAGAGAGGGCCAATGCACCAGGGATTACAAAGTGCAGTGATGAGTGTTGAAGTGACAAATCTAATGGCTGTTTGGTAAAGTGTCCACTTTGTGGAGGAGAGTTTTTGGAAACAGTTCTGTAGATGACATCGTTATGTGAACATCAGAAGGGTTGCCATTTTTACCACAGGATATTTAGCAGGTTGGGTTAGCGAGGATTTTTTTCAGAAGAGGAACCCTATTCTGGATTTGACTTTGGAGAGCAGGGTGTTGATGCGAGTTTCGTATGAGAGTGAAGAATTGAGCCAAATCCCTAAGGATTTTGTAGTTGCTGGCAAACTGGATCTCGGAGCCATTCAAGCAGAGGATTTTCTAAGGGCGGACAGTTTGAGGGAAGGTTTTGTTAAAGATCATGCATTTTGTTTTCAGTGTGTTCAATTGTAAACCAAGATTAGAAAAATCATGGTCTGTGTTATTGAAACTCATTACCTCCATGAACAAACTGTGACGTAAGTGGCAGAAGCTGTTTGATAATGCAAACAATTCCCCCATAATTTACAAGGATTATAGTTTGTTGATGATGTGGTTGAAATCGACTGTAAATTCACAGAAAATCTCTACAACGTCAACGCTGGCAACAAAATGAGAGGATTAAAAAAAAACAAAGAAACAACTTTGTTATTCATCCTCTACTTGACATGTTGCCAAAGTTGGATGTAAATATGGCAGCACTGAATGCATAAAGACTTTGTCTTCTCTTATACAGTTCCTAAGTTTGATGTCAGATCACGCTGGTATCAGGTATTTGCAAAAAACAGGTGAACAGTGAACCAAAATGATCAAGAGTAGCATAAAATTGGATGAGAGTCCAAAAGCTCACATTGGAAACGTTCCAGAGCATCATCCAACCATCATCACTCAGCTGCCTGCCTCAAGTCTACAAAAAAGGCTGCTACTATAAGAGGAACGATCATAATGGGATGCTAATAAATCCTCCGGAGAGCACTGGGACTTCAGAATAATGTTTCCCAGAATGCTCATCAATCAGACAAGTGAGAGACTGAGTTGCTCTCAAACAGCGTCTGTGTAAGCATCGCTTCACTTCGTCTAATGAACAACCCACACGCGTGTTTTTCTCCGGTGTCTCGGGTTGATGTAAAGAAACGTTATTTAATGACTGAAGCTACATCCATTTTTCCACTCCAGCGTTACTTAGACCGACAGAGCTTCTCTCCCAGTGACATCACTGTCACTGATTTCTCCCATTTTTTGTTTCCTCCATCTAGAGTTTGTAAATCATCCTGGTGGACAGATTAATTTATTGTATCGCAGAAACTGTTGAATTTGGATTTAGTTTGATGCCTTTCTCCTTGTGTGTTGTTTATTTTTAAGTTTGTGCTTTAACTTTTAAGATATTTTGCCAATTTAAGTGTAATTTATTTGTCAAACTAACTATAGTACTTTGTGTTATACATGGGATAGGTCACACTACAAATACATAAAACATAGATTTCATTAGATTTCTTTGTACTAAAGCTTCCATGCCATGGCTATGGCAGCTTTAGGTAAATCTATTATATGTCATTATATCTGACATTTTCCTATCTTCATGTCTCCTATAATTAAACAAAAGAAAAAGTCAAACTTGCAAGCTTTCAAACAACAATAATATCATGATGCTTTTCCATCGCTAATATATTTTTCAGCAGCACAGTAATTCTGACCTGATTGACAAGTTAACGGCTAATCTGTTGGGAGTGAAATAAAGTGAATTGTTGCCGTCTTCACATTTTCGGTTTGAAATATTTTAAAGCAATTAAAGGGAACACTATATTGAAACCTTTTACATTGATGTCAGTTTTACATTATATGGTTATTAACATTAAAATGTTTGGGTAGTTACAAGCACATGTAGCATTAGCAGCCTTGCTGTAGCACTTCTTCCAGAATAACCATGGGAAACTGGCAGTGTAAAGGTCTTTACATTTGGGTTTGTATATTGCAACATTTCTAAGACTGGAGCTGTTTTAAAATGATAATTCACTTCAATCTTAACCCCACTCACACTAGTTATTTTGTCATTTTGGTCAGAACATGGAATTGAGGACCAGTTGCTACGGGCTGTTCGATCCCTTTACAAGAGAGAGTTTGGTTCACATTGCCAGCAGTGAGTGGGACCCTTTCAGGGTGGGAGTTGGACTCTGCCGGCTGCCCATTGTCACCGATTCTGTTCATAACTTTCATGGACAGAATATCTCGGTGCAGCTAGGGGGCAGAGGGGTTCCGGATCGGCGGCCTCAGGATTCCATCTCTGCTCTTTGCAGATGATGTGGTCCTGTTGGCATCGTTGTGTCATGATCTTCAGCTCTCACTGGAGCGGTTCGCAGCCGAGTGCGAAGCAGTTGGGATGAGAATCAGCACCTCCAAATCTGAGGCCATGGTCCTCAGTTGAAAATGGGTGGATTGTTCTCTTGAGGTTCTGCCTCAAGTGGAGGAGTTCAAGTAGCTTGGGATTTTGTTAATGAGTGAGGGAAGAGTGGAGCGTGAGACAGACGGATTGGTGCAGCATCTGCAGTGTTGCAGACTCTGTGCCGGTCCTTTGTGGTGAAGAGGGAGCTGAGCTGTAAGACAAAGCTCTCTGTTTACCGTTTACCAGTCGGTCTATGTTATTACCCTCATCTATGGTTACGAACTCTGAGTGGTGACTAAAAGAATGAAAATGCAGATACACGTTGTTGAAATGAGTTTCCTCTGCAGGGTAGCTGGACTCTCCCTTAGAAATAGGATGAGAAGTTTAGTTATCCGGAAGAGACTCAGAATAAAAATCACTGCTCCTCCACATCAAAAGAAGCCAGTTGAGGTGGTTCAGGCATCTGGTAAGGATGCTCACTGGGTGCATTCCTAGGGAAGTGCTTTGGGCATGTCCAATTGGGAGGAGACCCCGCGAAAGACCCAGGACACACTGGAGAGACTACATCTCTCATTTGGCCTGGGAACGCTTTGGGGTCCTCCCAGAAGAGCTGGAAGAGGTGGTTGTAGAGAGAGATGTCTGGGCCTCCCTGCTCAAAGTGCTGCCCTTGAGACCGGACTTCAGAATAAGCAAAAGATCCATCCATGGTATCCATCCGTTGATGGATGGATACATTTTATTTGTCAAAACTGTAGTAGTTTAAAGAGCTTTCTACTGCCGGCAAGTTTTTAGAGGGCTGTTTGTTACGTTTTAAGGTTAGGGGACTAGTTGGTCTTAACAAAACTGTAAGAAAATACACAAAACTTGGAACAAAGTTTACTGGAAACTGACATGCATATTAACAAAAAAAAGGGAACTTTTTTAGTCCTTTAAAATTATAGACTACATTAAGAACTGTTGGACAATCTCTAGACAATCCCTTGCGAATGATGTTCACAGTTTGTTGCCAACAGTTGCTGCACAGTTTGATACAAGCTGAATCTTGTAGTCCTAAACCCTCTACAGAAGCTCACTTCAAATCACTTACTTAAAGATATCTCATCTATATGGGTGATTGTGCCCTTTAAAGGTCAACTTGGGGAAATGTTTGTTTCATTGTTCATGTTTCAGCTTTTTGCGTGGACAAAAGTGGATAGGAGGGAAATTTTCGGGGGTTTCTGACTAAAAGCTGAAGCAGCTTCACTGTGATTATTCCTCACAGAGAAGATCTTTGGATGAGAAGAGAAGGTGACAGGGAAGTACCGGGTACCTCTCTGCATCACCCCTGGCTTCAACAATTTACATTTCCGAACCATCCGAAGTCACCCTGGTTTCCAGCCTGAGGGCTGCACATCTGCCTGGAAGAGTAATGAGAGGCAAACGGTGCCAGTGTTTGACTTTGAGCACCAGCATAACAATCCACTGCAGGAACAGGAAGTGTAAACCATCTACGCTCTGTTCACCAGATCAATTCTAATTTTGTTCCTGAAGTCAATACTCTTCTCATATCATGCTTTCTCCTCAGCTACATTATTTATTGGGTCCTTGCATGTGTGTATAGGGTTAATCAAATCTTGTATTCTGGCTGAGATCATGATCTATGATGTACATTACATGCCTAAGACTGGCATTCTTTTTTCTTTGGAGCTGCAACATTTCTATTGTATGTACCTCTATGTGATTCAATTATCTATTGTACTGGGATGCTATTGAACGCAGAAAGCTGCTGTTACAGCATTATCACAACTTCTTACAGCAGAGAAACCAACTTTAACTCCAAGAAAACATTTTAAAATAAACTGAAGCAATCTCATTTTATTTTCACGGAGACAATGTTTGTAAATAAATTAAAAAATTTATTTGGCTTGATCCTAACAGACATGTGTGCAAAGCCTCCAAAATGTTTGAACACTTCATAATGTCTCTCAAATATTGAAATGAGGAAGAGACAAAGAGCTGGCAATAAAATAAAATAAAACACATTTCTCACGTTTAATTGTTTAGTTTTTGTCTTTCTTGTTGAAGCTATCCACAAAAATCAAAAAGTTCTGCCAATGTTCACACCGTCGAGACCTAGAAAAGTGGAGACATCTGTCAAATCTCTTTTAGAAGAAAGGCTCAGCTCATTAAAAAGCTGGGTGAGTCAAATTTGCATTATCACATGCAAAAGTTCCAGAATGACAGAATCATTAACTGTGATTCCTGCTGTGTGAAGTAGTTACTGTATGTCTGCTGAATCCTTGTATCGGTTTGTAACTGAGGCAGGAACGCCATCATTTGTTTGAGCTGTAGATAAGGGATGTTAAAACTGAATTAGAGGACTAAAGTTATCCTCGAAGGATTTGCACATTGTTCATCATCTTCAGGCCAGAGCTTTAAACTTGGATATTTTCTGTAAATAAATGGTGAAAATATGTGGTGTTTTAGCATTTTTGGTTCAATTTTAAAACATCATGTATGATCAGTAAGCACTATGTGTCAGGAATGAGTCTCAGCTACTACCAAGTGAAATTTTAGCTCAGTGTCTGTGAAATTAAACGTTTTATAGCCATTTATGTGTTTGATAAAGATAATTAACTGGCTGCCATCTTGGACTGAGCTGACTTTAAATACAAGCTGAACACCTGCATCTACCTATTGTTTGAGTTTCAGTAAATTCAATTGAGATTCAGGATATATTTTCTAATAAACATACACGCATAAAAGAGGCAATAACACGATTGTTGCCCACGTTTTATGGCAGCAGACGATAAAAAACATAAAATGCAAGCCGTAACAGCAAGCCTGCGTGATGTTCTCCCTGCGTGTTATGAACCCTCAGAAGAATCCTAAACGAAGTCTAAATGACAGATGAAAGCCTCTCAGGAGGCAACAAAACGAGCCTTACACTCAGGTGCATCTTGTAAACATGTAAAACCCCTGATTTTCATATTTATCACCAGGAGCAGACCCTGCAGCGGTTTCCTGATGTGTTCCCTGTGCTGCTGTTAACCATACCCCGTCATGAATCACTGCCGACACTGTTAATGAGCGTTCCAGCTGAAAGGTAAACCGTGCATATTCATTCACAGCAGCCACTCTGAAACAACAGAGAACTGAACGCGCCGATGAAACAAGAAGCAAAATGTGTTCCCTTTATTATACAACATATCAAAGAAAGTGCAAGATAAGCTATAAATAAATGATAATATCTAGCCTGTCAGACTGACTAGTCTATGACAAAGATGACATGTGGCCACTAAGAGCTGCGGCAATGACCAAAATTCATGGAGATAAGACAATTAGATGGTGCAATGGTCACATGACGCTGTGACTCACTGGAGGGGTGGGGGCCATAACCAGAGAAGGGAAACATCTGGCTTCAGCATTGTTGTAGATATTGACAAAATAGCCAGGTCGATCATGTAGAAATTGTAAAAATTATTAATACATTGGAATATTAGAATGTACAAAGTATATACCTGTAAGCCAGAGGTTACTAATGGGCGAACCTCGATCCGGATCCAGACCGAGTGATGGTTCAGTCTGGACCCGTGCCCATTAAATTCAGGAACATGGGTGATTTTCATGAAGCATTTTTCCAGCTTAGGTGCAGAGCCAAGCGGCGATGCAGGAGGTGTGTTTTGGAGGTTCACTCTACTTCAGGTGTTACGGTAATGGCGTCACTCAGTTAATTTTTTTGTTTTCTTTATCCATTTGGATTGTAAATTGTTTATTTTGTGTTTTAATTTGAAATGAATAAAATAAATGAAAATGAAATGAACATTACCATTCCTATCTTTAATAAGCCTAACCTGCTGCACATCCTTTCCAGCCTGGTCCGTCTGTTTTGCCAATTTGCCAAGTCCTTCTCACCCTCTTTAGTGTCCAGTCTCTCATACAACTCATTGTACGCCGTCTGCTTTGCCTTGGCTCCTCTTTGCTCTATGCCCCATCTCCTTATGTTCCTGTCTCCTCTCTTCAGTCCTCTCACTGTCATATTTCTTCTTGGCTCTTTCTTTGAACAGCATCCTGCACTTCACTATTCCACCACCAGGTTTCCTTATAATCCATTCTCTGTCCAGATGACACATCAAGTACCTTCCTGCCTGACCAGCTGCAGCTTCACACACGCTCATTCTCCACTAATAGCGCTGTTTTAAACTGTGAAAAAGATTTGCAGTTTGACCTTTTGTCAGGACTTGTTTTCAGCATTGTCTACAGAAATTAATTTTCTGCTCCTCATCTGACAATTTAAATACAAACCACCTACGAAAGAACAGCCATTGTTTTTCGTTTTGCTCAACAGCAGCTTCTCTTCATGCATCTTCCGTGTTTACTTGTTGTGCTCAACGTCTCCCGCCCACTTCCTGGAGAGGCGGGAAGTGGGGAGGGCGCGGCTGAGGGGCTGTGACGGAAAATGCCCGATCTCCTCTGAGCTTCAGTCTTGTTTTAGGAACAGCCAAAAGCAACTGATCGGATGATCTCAGGGCTCGGGAGGGAGCGTATGGTTCCAGTAGCTCGGAGAGATAAATTTAGGCATTTGAAGGTCAACAGAAGAATCTTAAAGACTATTCTGGACCACACAGGGAGCCAGTGAAGGGAGGACAGAACTGGTGTGATGTTTTCAGACCTGCGAGTTCCAGTTAAGAGTCGAGCAGCAGCATTCTGGACGAGCTGGAGATGTGAGATGGAGGCCTGGCTGACCCCAGCACAGAGTGCATTACAATGGTCCAAACGGGTCGTGATAAAGGCATGGACCAGCTTCTCAAGGTCAGGTCTGGACAACACTGGCTTGAGCTTCGCTACCTGTCTTAGTTGGAAGAAGCTTTTTAGCAGAACAGAATTGATTTGTTTGTCAAACTTGAAATCAGAGTCTAAAGTGATATAGTCTCAACTTATATCACAAAAAATATATATTTATCTTGATATTTTTAAAATACCAAGATATCGCCCAGCTCTAATTATTATTATTATGATTATGTTTTTCAGATGGTACTGACTTCAATCAAGTAACAAAACAAAAAAAAACTATTAGACACAAAAGAAGTAACATTTTCATGACTTGACTCCTTGATTTGATAAATTGTTTGTTAAAAGTGTATGAACTAGTTTATACTTACATGTATGTTTAAAGAAAATGTTATTAAAAGTGATACAGCTATGAGATACACATAGAATATTTATTTCATCAGATACTTCGAAATACTGATTCCAAGTCAGACAAATATCCAAAAAGGACTTAACCAACCAAATACAGGGTTGAATTCATTACGTGGTTGTAAATAGTCAACAATTTTTTGCATTTTCTTGAATATAAAATATTTAAATGTGCTGTAACTAATGCAGGGAAAAGTAGAGCATCCTCATATTTCATAAGCACATTTCATCATTTGAAACTTTAGGATTTCTTTCTGTTTGATCGGCTAATTGCACCAGTAAACTTGTTTATCTGTTTGTTTCCAGAGTTTCTTTGCTCGTGGTTGTTTATTTCTTTAGAGGACGTGATTTCACATTCCTCTTAAAGTGTGAGTGAACTTTTATCTTTAAGTACAGAATAGGGGGGGTCAAGGGAGAGCAAGTCATCTTCAGCGACATGTCTGTGGTCTGACAGATTGGCTTTCTAATTGAACTTTTCTTCAGAAGTGTTTGATCAGCCTCCCACTAACTTTTGACAAGTGAGACGAGAGGCCCACAGCCGTCCCACAAGGCTTAATTATCCCTCAGACTGATAACAGCTCGGAAAAAACAGGAACGCTGGCCAGAATGAGAACAGGACATGGGGTTGGTGGGAATTAATGCAGATTATCTTATATTATCTGGTTGAATAAAAGTGTGACGGTCGATTGGCAAAACTGTGCTGTGACTTTTGGATTGTACAGAGGAAGAATGTGGAGAAAAGAGGTAAAGATTTTCATTTATACATTAATGGTGTTGTTTGGAGCTCAGATATACGTCAAAATAGAAACATCATTTAACGTTCAAGTCACAGAAAGTTTTGTATTACATCACTGTAACATAATTAATTTGTAATGCAAAGTAATTTGATATCTCTAATGGATTTTGCACGATCCCTTTTTTTCCAAAATCTTTGCAAATTCTTGCTCCCTCAAAGTTTTACACTTTTTAAACAGTTTGAATATCAAAATACAGGCATTTTTTTGTCTCCTTTCATCTCTGTAAGACGTACGGTTTTCACTCAAATACTCCCAAAATGCAATGTGCACAATAAAAAACAAAACAAAACAAAACAAAAAAAAAAAAACAGTGACTTCCATTAAATCTGACCTGAAATTTTTCTCATCTAAAGTGGAAGTGAAGGGTCTTTTTAACGCATCATCTAATAAAACACAGCACACACATAAAAATAAAGACCAGATCAGTGGCAATTTAGCCTCTTTTTGTTGGTACTCAAGCACTGAATCACCAAGCACCCCTGAAAAATAAAGAAACCATGATAGTTAACAGTTAAATTAAAGGTTAATGCTTAAAGTTAGTTGTGCTTTGTTTTGTGTGTTTTAATTGTATATATAACTTGTAACATCTGGATGCATAAGTTAAGTCTTTGTTTGTTATGATCAGTTAAACTGATTTTGTACAAAGTGTTTTTTTTTAAGTTGTGTAATGTAAAGTGGAGTGCTACGTCTGTAGCATCTTAGCAAGCACATCTGTATTGGGCACCAATAGCTTACACTCAAAAAAGGAACTTCTTCAATTTACTTAATACAGTTATGTCAACAATTTCCACTAAACTGAGTTTAGTTTAATATAATTAGAAATGATTATTAAGATGCTAATAAGTGACTTATGTGTGACCAACATAACCAAATCAAGTAATTCCAACCTTATCTGGTCACCTACGATTTAATTAATAGGTCTGTGTTCACCCAATTAAACTGACCCAAATGATGCTCAATGGTGTTAAGTAATGCTGACATAAAAATAATTAGTTACACCAACTTAACTTATTTAAATAAATCTAACTTAAATGTATTTAGTAAAATCAACCAAACAATACTTTGTACTCCAACTTAACTGACTTAAGTTAGTGTGACAATTACTGGATTTTGTTTTAGTTAACTTGTTTTAATTGGTTTAAACGTATTAGTCTTAATTCCACTTACTAAACAAACATATGTCAACAATTTCCACACAGTGTAGTTATGTAAATTCAAGCTAAAACAGCTTTGGTTTTGTGTAACAAACATTTATTATCAATTAAACAGATAATAAACCCTCTGAGTATCAATAAACATTTTCCATTGTTTTACAATGTTCTCCAAATATAAAAAAAATAAATAAAAAATGTAGTTCACTCACATAAGAAATACGATTGACGTTTTATGTTATTAAAATTGTCAAATCATATTGAAATAACCAACAACAAATGGACTCTGGCAGAAAGGAATAAGGCATATGCATTAGAAAAAAAATAAAAATAAATAAAACTAAGGTGAATACATTTACTTTCTAAACCTGTTGTTAATAGAAGTAAAACATAAAAAGTAAATCATTAGCCTTCAACTCTAACAACCTTCAAATGTTGTGAATGTTTAAAGGTCCACTGACATGATGTTTGAACTTTGCATAAAATGGCACAACATATATACAGTATCTTGTATCATGCTGGTGAAGATTCTCAGTCATCCAGGACATGATAAAATCAAAAAAGGTTCAATACAAAATCAACTGGACTTTATTTGTTGCATGAAAACGTTTCGATCCTCATCCGAGGACCTTTCTCAATTCAATTTTTTTGATCTTAGTTGAGATAAAACATTGTCAATATTTATAGTAAATTATGGCATCTTCCTCCTTAATGTACGATTTGTGTGCAATCAGAACTTGAAAAAAAATGTAATGCATGTTTTTATTTTTTAAATTGAAATAGATTCTTTTTTTGGTTTTGTTGGCTGCTGCTAGATAAATATCGAACCGCATAGAATCTCAAATTAGCAAGTACCTGACAGGACTCGCTCGGGATGAGAGAGAGAGGGAGTTCCAGCTGCCTCAGAGGAGATCTGGGCGACTGTTCCAGCTCCCTCACTCTTTTATCCACAGGATATCCTTCTACCTGATCTACGATTGTCTCGCCAGCCCTCAGGATGAAGTACACGCTTAAGACCGAGAGGGATCATAGAGCACATCTGGTAACGCTCATGTGCTGCATGGGTCAGTATTTATCTCGCAGCTTCCTCAAAAGATTAGTCACGTCTCTGCTTGCTCATTACCGATAACAAATCTGAGATCACGGAACAAATCTCATTGTGTAATCTGAATCTGAAGATTTGAACAGGCAGGAGGTTATCTGTGCTGTTAGTCTTGTGGTTGGAGTTGAAGAAAGGCTGCTCATGCTCTGATGCGCTGCCGTTAGACAGTTATGAGCTGGCCATTAGTGCCATTAATGGATAGAGCATTTGACTTTTTCTTCTTGCAATCGTTAAAGATTACTAATGGAAGTTATGGAGATGTGGAGGTAATGAGTCACAGCTGTAACTGTCTTGAATCCTCCTTGGAAACAACAAGCAGTTTTAAAGAACATTTTTCAGAAGAACATAATATAAATGTTCTCTTTATTAATCATTCATACTTGTTTCAGGAGCCATTAAACGGAGCAGCTGTATTTTTTTCCCCCCACGTTGTTTTAATTTGCATCTGCTGCAAATCTGGTTTAACCTACATCCCATGCTGATAGATATCTGGTTGCTATGGCGATGAAAACAAATAATAAAGCATGTGGTGCTCTGTGTTTGACAGCGTGCAGCAGAGAGGGATTCTGTCGTGAGAAATGCAACTTTTCTGAGCTTCCTAAGTGTTTATTTATATATTTTTTAATCTTTTAGTTCTACATCTTTTTTTTTTTTTGCTTGATATTTTTGTTTTGTTATTTTTAAACGTTAAATAAAAATGAGTAATCTGTTCATTTTTTTTAATATTTAGTTTGTTTTCGGTTATTGTTTTTATAATAGGTTAGTTAGTTGTTTGTGCTTGTTATATTGGCTGTTGACATTAAAAATTCATTTTTTATTATCATTTATTGATTTATTTTGTTTGTTGTTTTTCCCCCATTTAATTAATTAAATTAATTAATTTTTGTAGGTTTTTGGACATGCTTTGAAGCCAGATTCTTTACTTTTTATCGCTGCTACAGTGTTTTTTTTAATTTATTTAATTTATTTATTTATTTTTTTTAATCATTGTTATTTTTGTGATTATTTTATTTCATTTTTATTTCGCCTGAGGTTTAGTGCATGGTTGGGTGTGTGAGAGGGAATAACCTGTCTATACCTGAGTGTTTGTTGCACACATTATGCAATTTGCCTTTCTGAAGCGTTTCAAATGTTGTTGTGGTTTTAAAACACATTTAATTAATTATCTTTTTTTTTTAATCTAAACAATTTGCTTTGCTTATCAGAAAACAGATAAAAAACAATTGATTTGACGTCTCAAGCACTATGGCAAACTATTATAGATGTCAAATCCTCAGTTTTATAAGCTCGCATGTGCTTTTAAACACATTTAAACCCAACAGGCAACAAACTAAAAGTTGCAGAATTAAGTTAGTCACAAATAGAGATTTGCACAAACAACTTTTAATTTTGTGAAGAGCAAAATTACCAGAATGTTTTTCTTCTTTTCTTTCCTTCAGATGAAAGAGACAGAGTGCAGAAAAAGACCTTTACAAAATGGATAAACCAGCACCTGCTGAAGGTAAGAGTCCATTTCTGATCATGCAGTGTCTTCTTGGGCTGAACTGGAAATCCATTATTATTTTTACAACCTGGCTTTTGGATCTGCCCACATGAAGATGAGTTAATTATGTAATAACACTGAAATAATTGCTGCATAATTGCTATAATTACCTTTTGTCTGCCATAATTATCAAAGCCACTTTCTGCAACATAATAAATGATTTCTTGTGTCTCCTTTATGGGTCCCAACATGTTAAGATTCCTGCTCAGTTGTTATTGAAAATCATTTACGTGGACATTGTGACTGCAGCAACAAGTTTGTTTTTGTTGAGTCAGGAGTTTGAGTCACACACAGTTTGTTTTATCAAAGTTTGGAATTTAATAAGAGGTAGATGAGCATGGGCATGTCTCAGCTGTAACATATTCACTAATATGCTAAATGTTTTTGTAAGTTTTGCGACTTAACCATTACTTAAATGACATTTGTTCAAAAGTCAATTTTAATAGTGCTAAAGTTTTTTTGTTTTTTTTTTTAAATCAAAGGCCTAGCATTGATTTGTTTGTTAGCATTTTGCTATCAGACAAACCGTGCTGATACCAACACAGTTAAATCCAAAGTTAAGTAAATATGTTTTAACCTTTGTGCTGGGGAAGACTCTCTCTCAGCTACTACCTCGCCCAGTTGTAGCCCAGTAGCTGGAAAACTGACCTAGTTATGGTCACTTTTGTGTTTGGTACGTCTGCTTAGCTGTGTCTGCTAAAATCTGACTTCCTCCAAAAGTTAATCATTTGCAGATGTATTTTAAATGATAACTTTCTGAGAATTTTATAAAAAGTTAATCCAGTTGTTTAGATATTTTGCCAATAGACACACACATGTGCACAGACTCAGGTAAAATATGACCCCTCTTGCCTTTTGTCTTTCTACGACAGGTATAAAAATCAAGGTAACACTTTACAATAAGGTACACAACATTTTATTAACTACTACGGAACGCCTGAGGAACAAATCAGGAGTTAATTACCAGTACTTACTGGGGAACACATTGCCCAGCCTTATTAAAGGACTACTGGTTAGTTACTTTGTAAATGAAGTGGAACTAACCAAGAACTAATGGGTAATTAACCAGTACTTACTGGGGAACACACAGTCCAGCCTTCTTAAAGGACTACTGGTTAGTTACTTTGTAAATGAAGTGGAACTAATCAAGAACTAATGGGTAATTAACCAGTACTTACTGGGGAACACACAGCCCAGCCTTATTAAATGACTACTGGTTAGTTACTTTGTAAATGAAGAGGAACTAACCAAGAACTAATAGGTAGTTAACCAGTACTTACTGGGGAACACACAGCCCAGCCTTATTAAAGGAGTACTGGTTAGTTACTTTGTAAATGAAGAGGAACTAATCAAAAACTAATGAGTAGTTACTAAGGAAACCAAAGAGGAACAAATCAGAAGCTAATGGGTAATTAATCAGTACTTACTGGGGAACACACAGCCCAGCCTTATTAAGGGACTACTGGTTAGTTACCTAACCAGTAGTCCCTTAATAAGGCTTGGCTGTGTGTTCCTCAGTAAGTACTGTTTATTTACCCATTAGTTCCTGATTAGTTCCTCTTTATTTTATAGGTAACTAACCAGTAGTCCCCTAATAAGTCTGGACTGTGTAAGTACTGCTTAACTACATATTAAGTCCTGATTCATTCCTGAGGCATTGTCTAGTATTTAATCAAATTTTGTGTACCTTATAGTAAAGTGTTACCAAAATCAACTTTCAAACACTAGATAAGAATGTGAGCTGCTCAGTGTTTTTGTTGTAGCGATTTTATCGGCTGAATACTTGGCACAAGCAGTAAAAATACACCACAGGTGTATTTGTAATGACAGACAAGGTGTGAGAATTATAATTCTTAGCTTTCAGTCCCTCCAGTGACTAAAAGAAACATTGAATTGCTGCAGTTACAGTTGATTGTGCAAGCAGGTCCTTTTCGTCTCGAAGCGCTGAGTGAGTGTCGCGTCACAGTTGGCGTTGGTTTCGTGCACTCACTGAACTGGAATGCTGCCGTCTTCAAACTGATCAAGTCAACAGGAAGGAAGAATGACAGAATGAGGTGTCACAAATGGCAGAATTCATTCAACCTTTATTTATACAGGTTATTCTCAATGAGCTTTGAGGACTCATTTACAAGAGGGACCTGTTTTAAACAAAGACCACAGATAAGGTACAGGCAACAATAGACAATAATATGAAATGCATAAAAAATGAAAAGTAAATTGAGGAAATGATGTAAAAAACTGAAACAAAAATAGTTACATTATACAGTAATGTAAAAACTGAAAGACTTGTAAAGCATCGAAGCGGAGTGTGTTGTGCTTCTTAAATATGTGACTTTATGCCACTTCAGTGTTTTGTGTTTGTATTATTTTTTTTAAAAATAGAGATGGGGCAAGTTTGATAATTGTTGAGTTGACAGGAGGTAACAAAAGACATTTATGTGGTGCAGATAATGTCATGCTCACTTGAAGATTTTTCCCAATAATGAGGATCTCCTGATTAAAAAAAAAACTTTGTCAAATGTAAACTTGTTGGGTTGATGAACCATATAACGTTTAACAGATGTGGACAACTGCTTCTGGTTTAAGGGATCGTTTGACCTTGCACCACCTAAAAGGCACTGAAGTTCTTTATGTTTCAGTTGGCGATTATTTGCTCTAAAAACAATTAACAAAGCCCATGCTCAATAATCCAGGTATACAATCCAACAATTTTCATTCAGGTCATCTGGACAGTTTTTATTGATTTATTTGTGCTGAAACGTTTCACCTTCCATCCAGAAGGCTTCGTCAGCTTCATCAGGCTTCATCTAAAAAATAATTGTGATTGACCATTCAGATTTTTTTTTTAACCACTAATTAAATTACCACAATTTAACAATTCCAGTCCCATATTTTGGCACTTAATTAATGGAGTGGTGGCGCAGAGGTTAGAGAAGGTGGAGCTGTGATTGGACAGTCGTCGGTTCAACTCCCCAGACCGACAACATGAAAATGTGGGTGGGAAAGATGAAGCACCCACACATGCCTCCAGCTTCATTTTCCCTACTCTGGGCCCTTGAGCAAGGCCCCTAACCCACACCATCTGCTCCCCCGGTTGCTCTGCTCCACACAGAGGGCTGTGGTAGCTCGGTGGTCTGTGGTTGCATCAGGAAGGACATCCGGCGTAAAATCAATTGCAAATCTTCGTAGGAGTTATGGCGACCCCTGAAGAAGGGATCAGCTGATAGAAGAGAAAAAAAAAGTATTTTGCATTTGAAGTGAACTTATTGATTTAAATATAATCTTTACTTAAACACAAAGTTTGTTTTCTCAGTCATCCAGGTATATAACAACAAAAAAGGTTGAATCATGTCATCTGGACT
>JARVGV010000002.1:5363418-5377955 GCA_031762435.1 Hypsolebias longignatus
ATATATAATTTATCTAAAAATAACTTAACATCCAGAAATAGTTGATCTAAAAATGACAACATCCAGAGATGTAGAAATAGTTTGTATACAAATCATATAATGTCCATAAATATACGTAGGAGTTAATGTCCAGAAATATACAGTGATTCCCTGTGGATCACTGGTGCAGCTGTTAAAATGGTTTTGAATCACTCCTGACAGAGTCCCAGACTCTCTTTCTCTGTTTATTTATTTCCAGCATTATTGAGCATGTACGTGCAGTCAAAAAAACCCAAAACAACCTACTGTACTGTATATGCCTTCTGATGGACATCGACCCTAAAACATAACTCACAATATATAGGTGCTGCATAAAATTAGAATATCATGAAAATGTTGATTTATTTCAGTAATTCCATTCAAAATGTGAAACTTGTAGATTATGTTCATTCATCACAGTCACAGACAGACTGATTTATTTCAAATGTTTATTTCTTTTGATGTTGATGATATAACTCACAACTAATGAAAACCCTTTTTACATTTTATGACAAATAAAGTACTTGAATCCTTGAAAAGGAGCCCCAACTAAGTACCGAGTGCTGCACATGTTCATACATTTCAGTTGTCCAACCTTAAAAATATATGTTTTTTTTATTAGTCTTAAGTAATATTCTAATTTTCTGAGATACTGAATTTGGGGTTTTCATAGTTGCCAGTTATGATCAATAACATTAAAAAACGTTCAATACAGAAAGAACTGGACTTTATTTGTAATAGAAGATGTTTCGCTCTTCATCGGAGGAGCTTTCTCAATTCAAAGAGCAGAGAATTGAATTAAATTGAATTGAGAAAGCTCCTCGGATGAAGAGCGAAACATCTTCTATTACAAATAAAGTCCAGTTGTTTCTGTATAGAACTTTTTATTCTATTTTATCATGTCCTGGATGACTGAGAATCTTCACCAGCAAATCAATAACATTAAAAGAATAAACATCATCCTGTGTGTAATGAATGAATATGATATACAAGTTTCACTTTTTGAGTGGAATTCCTGAAATAAGTCAATTTATTTCATGAAATTCTAATTTTATGACGAGTATACACCTCAGATAATTATCATGAACAGGTGCATTCAAACACAATAATGGAATGGTCTTTAGGTTATTAAAAATTAGGTTGTTTAAAAAATACATAATGTCAAAAAAAAAAATACAGATACAGTAGTTTGTATAAAAACTCTTTAACCTTTAGAAATACACAGATACTTTATCTTAAAACGACTTTTACTCTCATACTTTCCTCATGCTGTCGTCACACTGTGCTCCAACACTCGTTCAATTCGTTTAAATGTTAAAGTGTTTTTTTTTTTTTTTAACAATCTGTACACTGGCTTCATTTAAAAAAAAGAAATAAGATTGTTGTGCTGTTAAAATTTGACCTCGGCGTCGTGTCCGCGCGCATGTGATGTGTCGCGCGGATAAACTCACGCTCTCCTAGGAAGCGTGAGCGCGCCGTGGCAGGGCCAGACGCCATCTTATTTTGAAACTCAAATTGATGTGAAGGAGCAGCAACTCTTCTGTTTCAGTAATTAGTTGTGTGAGAGTTAAAAAGGAATGAAGAACTGAAAAATCTTACTGGAGAGATGGTGAGAATATAAATATTTTCTAAAATAAAAACATTTTTGCGGTTTAAACACAGGACAGCCGCTGGCAACTGGGCGCTAAGGAGGAGTCTAATTGCTGAGAAACAGCTGTCATTACTCATCTGAAATGTAACTTATGTCCATTAACAATGTTTTTCATGCGTTGTAGGCGGTTTTACAGAAAAGTGTTTACAAATACATGCTTAAAAATCACACTCTGCATGTTTGAGTTAAGGTTTTAAGGGTTTCGTTTACGGTTTGTTCCAATGTTAGCAATCCTTAAAGTAGTCGGAGCCCGTGGAAGCGAGCTAACAATGTTATACACAGTATACAGTATATATTAGCATGCCTGATTGGGAAAAAAATAACATTTCACACAGTCTTTTAACTTACTCTGAAGTAGCTAACAGAAATATTTGACACTGGCAGTGTAGTTAAGTCATTAAAAGGTGAAACGTTCAGTTTTGATCGTTGCCGTCTCGTGCTTGAAGCACCGCTAACGAAAATGCTAACTTATTAGCATTAGCATGTAGCATTAAGTTTAAAATATTTCACATAAACTGATTACGGCTCCGTTGTGCTTGTCAGTAAGATACAAATCTAAATCATAAGCTTTCGCTCCTTTTGTTAGACACGATGTGAAGCTTTTTTAACAGAATAATCCCACGATTGAATTTGTTAGCTCGGTTTCTCATCGTCATGGTGTGTTGTGTCTGGTTGGACGGGCTGCTCGGCCGCAGCGGAAACTTCTCTACGCTAACATTCAGCCTAAAGGCTGGTTTAAATGTTTTAAATGCTAGCATTCAGCCTTCTCTTAAGGCTGGTTTAAATGCTAACATTCAGCCTTCTCTTAAGGCTGGTTTAAATGCTAACATTCAGCCTTCTCTTGAGGCTGGTTTAAATGCTAACATTCAGCTTAAAGGCTAGTTTAAGTGCTAACATTCAGCCTTCTCTTGAGTCTGGTTTAAATGCTAACATTCAGCTTAAAGGGTGGTTTAAATGCTTTAAATGCTAACATTCAGCCCTCTCTTAATGCTGGTTTAAACGCTAACATTCAGCCTTCTCTTAAGGCTGGTTTAAATGCTAACATTCAGCCTAAAGGCTGGTTTAAATGCTTTAAATGCTAACATTCAGCCTTCTCTTAAAGCTGGTTTAAACGCTAACATTCAGCCTTCTCTTAAGGCTGGTCAGCTGGACATTCAAAAAACAGAACAAAACACGCACAAAAAATGTAGAAACGTCTCGTCTTTCATTAGAAAGACTTCTTCAGTCTGAGGTGCTATATTCAACTCAGTCTTATAACACCTTCTCATATGTGACATCATGTTGCGCTGCCGCTGCAACGTCATCACATTTTGCTGCCGCTGCAGGCGAAAACTGCCTTTTATATCTGCGAGTTATTTTAATGGAATGTCCGATATTGAAATTTAAAGCTAATATCGGCTGATACCATGCCGATAATATTGTGCATCCCTAGTTACGTCGGAAAAATATCTCTGGGGACGATGTAGTGAGGCGCAACATAATCCATAAATCTTTGGAATCTGACATCCTCACCAACAAAAAATAAAATTTACACACCGCCGACATTTTGAATTTTCCTCTCCGCCATGAGATCAGGTAGGCGCACGTGATGTCATTGTGCTCTGCTACCGCTCCAACGTCATCATGTTGTGCATGCAGGTAAAAACAGTGCCATTTATATCGGCAAGTTATTTTAATGGAATGTCCGATATTGAACTTTAACGCTAATATCGGCCGATACCATGCCGATAATATCGTGCATCCCTACAGGATTGTGTTCCTCAAGGACCAGGGTTGGAAACCACTGCTTTAAATAAAACAATAGAGCTGTTGTGTAAGACTTAACCTTATATTCATCGTTGTCTAAAGATATATATTTATTTCTGAGCCATTGGTGGGAAGAAGTTGTACTTGCCCTGTAAATGCCACTTCGGGTGTGCGGTCCTGAAAGTTTGTTCCAAGTTTGTGTTGTCTGTGATTAATCTATTGGCTAACCTAAAATTTAGTTGAACCACCAAGAAACAATGTCTTTGTCTTTTTTTTAAATTTCATTTTGTTCTTTTATTTCAGATACTCCACTTGATTTTAATCTGAAGGACTCTACCAGCACTGGGACCCAGAGATCGAAGCACACATTTGGAAACAATAATTGTAACACCTTTTGGGGGGTGGGGGGGGGAGCAGAAGTAGCTTATCACCGAAGTGACTAAAGGGGAATAATGGTGATTTTGCGCCGTGCTCGGCCGCCTGCTTCCGCCCCAACCAGCAATGAATCTTGATTCGCTCTCGCTGGCTTTGTCTCAAATCAGCTATCTGGTGGACAATTTAACAAAGAAAAACTATCGAGCCAGCCAGCAAGAAATACAACATGTAAGTAGCAGCAACATCAAACACACTTTTTAATTTTTTTAACAAGCCTGTGAGCTGGAACAAAACATGCTCTACGTAAAATTTCAAATGTATATTCTTGTTTTCACTTGGTATTTATCCAAAAAAGTTAAAGGCAAAAGCAACTGGACTTCTGTTATGTAGCTGAAGATGTTCCACTTCTCATCCAAGGAGCTTTCTCAATTCAAAGAACAATGTGTGGAGTTTACGTTTTAGGCCCCGTTTACACGGACACAGCCACTAGAAATGTAGTGTTTTTCATATGTTAATTCGAAGGGACAATCCTCATTTACATGGACCGCATTCGGTGTTTACATGGAACTGCAGAAATGCCCCAAGTCTGCTGTAGTTGCCATGCCAGGTAGTTGGCTCTCTTAATTTTGTACCTCCACCTTGCCTGTGCAGGCACTTGAACCCTGTGTGTAGAATGTCTATTTATTTGGAGAGTGGAAATCATGGCTAGCGGAAAAAACTTCATGTGTCAGTTTATTGCTTAATGTAATTTTAAGAAAAGCATTATGTCCTACTCCAGCGCCATTGATGTTGATAGAAGTATGCCATTTGACCACGCATGCATGAAATGCACGCCTGTAGTGCGCATTTATAATTTTACACTTAACAGAGCATTTCACGCTTCTGCAGCGGGTTCCCCCGAAAATTGCCACTCTGAGACCTGAATTCAGAAAGAGACCTGAGTTTCTGAGATACTCCAGCAACATAAGGGATGAACATTGTAATTGATGTTGCATAATGAGGGAGCAGATATGATAAGATAATTTCTTCTTCTGCTTCCTTTCATTTTATGTTTTTTTAATATATATTTTCTGGTAATTGTAGTTGTGTTTTATTGGAATGAAACAAATAAATAAATAAACAAACAAACATTGTCATGATGATGATGATGATGATGATGATGATGGCAGCATGGCTACACCGGGACTTATAAGCATTGCCTAGATAAGTTAAAAAAAAATGAAAGTCTGGATGATTAAGGACCACAATGGGCAGAATGGCTCAAACACAATGACCAGTTAGGATCTTGCCCACTTTGCGATGACAACCCCGCCCACAGAGTGGCGAAATAAGTCAGTGGCAAACACCTCCACCTGAGAAGAAGCAACAAGACCAGAGCTGAGTTGAGTCGTACTTAATGGCAAAGAGGCGTTTGGAGTCCGTAGTGGGTTTTTTTTTTTTCTCATGGTGCTCCAGCCATGGGGCTTCAGTGCCCATGTGGTGATGACTTTTCACAGAAACCGACATTTTGGCTTTAAAATTGGACAGGAGGAGGTGGATGCCTTTGTCCCATTTTTTTATATTGATAGTTTAACTATACAAGAGAAATAGTATATGAAATGTGGTCCTGAGACAACTGACCCTCACCGCAACTCAAACTGTCTTAACGAAGAGGTCACGTCAGGGTTTCTATGTGGATGTTTGAGAATACCTGCTTGTGTACCTTTTCTTCAGATTGTAAACCGTCACGGTCCTGAGGCAGACAGGCATCTACTACGCTGTCTCTTTTCCCATGTGGATTTCAGTGGCGATGGTAAAAGCAGTGGCAAAGACTTTCACCAGGTAATTCTCCAGTAAACGCACACATTATGGATTTTTATGTCGTGTTTGTTGTTTTAAACGCCAAAAAATTGTCATATTTACAATGTTGTGCACTCATTTCTTTAAAGCTAAATAAATGTTTAGAGGTTTTTTTTTTTTCTGTATAAAAGGAATCTTAAATCAGAAACTGCTTAAAAGCTTTTCTTTGCTCTAAAAATAATGACCAGCATAATCAGTATCAGTAGCTATTGGTTTATTTCTTCTTGTATTTTCCTATATTTGACTTGTTTACATATGCTTCTTGTTTTCTCCTCGACTTTGTTTGACTCTCCTCAGACACAGTTTCTGATCCAAGAGTGTGTGTCTCTGATATCAAAGCCAAACTTTATATCTACACTGTGTTACGCCATCGACAACCCCTTGCACTACCAGAAGGTAAGCCCAGCTCACATATTTGATAAGTTCAAACCATGGGTCTAAATGTTAAATGGACTGTACTTACATAGCTTCATTCTATCTTATCAAGATACTCAAAGCGCTTTACAACACAATCTGTTCCCTTATTTACCCGTCCACACAGCACTCTACCAGATCTATACAAAGATAATCTGAATCTTTAGAAACTAATCAGTGCTTTATCACATTCATGCACCGATGGGACACACATTGGAGGCAATGAGGGGTTCATTATCTTGTCCGGGGACACTTCGGCATGTGACTGCTGGTAGAATCAAACCCCCAACTCTTGCATTGGAGTATGACTGCTTTAATCTCTCAGTAAATTTGCAAATACCCTGGTACTGTCAGCCCTCTAGCTGAAAATGGTAGACACTGCAGGTGAAACTGCAGAAGGATGCTGCATATTGTTTGAATTGGGGAAAAAAAATCTACAAAATATTTTTGTTGTTTCTTGCAGAGTTTGAAACCATCCACTCATCTTTTCGCGCAACTGAGTAAAGTACTGAAACTCAGCAAAGTCCAAGAGGTAATACAACTGCACTGCATCATCACCCACTGCTGAAATATGAAATCTGTGATGTATTTGCTTCTTATGTTGGCAAAATATGTGGTTAATCATTAGATGGATGTTTTTTAAACTCAAAGTAATCATTGAATGTCTTCAACTGATTGTTTGAAGTCATCCCAATTCAAAATGCCTGCCACAGCTAATTGACCTCAGCAAACATAAAAATGGCTCTGAGTCGTCTTCCTTTTAGCTGTTCCCTTCTTGGGTCCCCACAGCGAGACATCCTCCTCCAGCTCACTTTGTCCTCACTCCAGCTGCTGCATCCACATGTTTTCTGTCTTTTTCCTGGCAGCCTCGTTCAGATGTTAAGCTGAAGTTTGATGTGGTAGTATCCGAGTCATTCACAACATGCATGCACTTTGTGTTTATGTGAGGCATTACTTCCAAGGAATAAAACAAAAAGTAGTCTGTCCCTTCTCATCATAAATAGTGTTTGTATAAAAAGGCAGTTGGCGTTAAGACAAATTTTATGGACCAAAATTAGACGTAACAAAGTATGAAGTGGATGTCGTTTTTGATTTTAGCTGAGAATATCTGACTCACAGATGAAAACCTTTTTTTTAATTCTATTTTAACAATTCTACTTTATTTTCCAGGTGATATTTGGTCTTGCTTTACTTAACTCCAGCAACACTGACCTCCGGGTTTTCGGTAGGTGTTTGAGTAGATCCTGGTGTAGGAAACTTGCCATTTTAATATGTGAATTCAGGAAACTGATTTTATTTTATTTTTTAAATAAAATATTGAGTTCAGTCTTGAAATATGCCCCCAAAAATAAAATAATAATATATATTTTTTTCTCTCTCAGCTGCACAGTTCATTAAGCAGAAACTTCCAGACCTACTGCGTTCATACGTTGACGCGGATCTCGGTGGAACCCAAGAAGGTGGCTTCCAGGACATCGCAATAGAGGTGTTGCACCTGCTGCTCTCCCATCTCCTGTTTGGACAGAAGGGAGCAAGTGGGGTGGGGCAGGACCAGATCGACGCCTTCCTTAAGACACTTTGCCGAGGTAAAACGGATCAAACAGAACTGTCTGGCTGATTACTAGTCTGTTTCTCAAACTGACATGGCATTTATTTGGACATGGAAGCAGAAATAAAACTTGTTCTGGGTGGATAATTTGTGTGCATGTGCTGGGTTTTAGATTTCCCCCAGGAACGCTGCCCTGTGGTGCTCGCACCACTGCTGTACCCTGAAAAACGGGACATTCTCATGGACAGGATCCTGCCAGACTCAGGAGAGTTAGCTAAGACCATCATGGAGAGCTCTCTTGCTGACTTCATTCAAGAAGTTGGATATGGCTTCTGTGCTAGGTGAGTTCTCTGACCTTTCACTGACAGCAGACTGAATCTAGTTTCAGAAAGCTGTCTGCAGTGACAAAGGCTTACTGTCAGTGATTTGTCTTGTTTGGTAAGAGCCAGATGGTGGTTTTAGTTTTACCAAGGTGTGAGTAAATGGTTTAACCCAAGGAGGGAAGGTCTATTCTAGATTAATCCAAAACAAACTTGAGCAGTGTTGTAACTCTATGAACCAACTCCCTCGCTGTAGTCTATTTAAAATATATTTTAAACGTACAATTTCCGTAAATGTTACCAGACCTGGGTTGGCAGCTGCTTAAAAACTAAACTAAAAATCAACATCCTCTTTTAAGACGACTGTCCAGCTTTCTGCTGTTCTTTCGAAAACCCAGCTGGGCCCAACCATGTGATGATTACCCTGTTGTAATCTAAATTTTGTAACAAAAGCACAGGGTTTTTACAGGTTTCTTTGTGCAAACTATATCCCAACCATTTGTGAACAAAAGGCACAAAGGAAGTTTCTGGTAAAAGCCAAGGATTAATCAATGTAATTTTAAAGTACAACTTTGAAAAATATTTATTAGCAAGGAGTATTTATTACGTCTCACCTGAATATTACTTGTTAGTAACAAATAAAAACAGTTCTTTCCATCCTTGCAAACTCTGTGGTAAGTTTATCTTCATACTAATCCTGAATCTGATGGGTCCCAGTAAACGATGTGTTCTTTTCTCCAGTCTGGATGAATGCCGAAACATAATCCTCCAATATGGGGTGAGAGAGGTGACGGCCAGTCAGGTAGCCAGGGTCCTGGGAATGATGGCTCGAACCCACTCTGGTCCATCTGATGACATCACAATTCAGGTATGACACAATCTGATGGAACAGCAGCTAGATGTTAGGTCCAGCTGCTTTAGCTTCTTGTATTTGGTTAAAATAATTTTATAACATTTCAGAGTTTTACCAAACACCAGAAGATCTAGAAATAACAGGTCTTAGAATTTCTGAAATGTACTTCTTGGTCTTTGGTCTCAGCTTGAGAGAAGAGACAACATGAGCGCTGCCTTTAGCTTTTTAGCTAGAGAACCTGTATTTCGTGCTGCTAGCTTAGTGCTATGTCAGTGCCAGGTGGTGGTGGTGAGGGGGACAAGTTTGGTTTGTTAGGCGGGGTGCTCAGTCCTGTTGACGGGGTGGGGCACCCCGCTTGTATAATGGCAGGGGAAACACTGCACTGACTCATGGACCCAGCTTATGAGTGTATAACTTATTTTATGTTTTGATTTTTTTCAACAGTCCATCTCTGCTCCAGGAAGTGGTATCTGGAGTGATGGCAAGGATAAGAACGATGGTTCTCAGGCCCATACCTGGAATGTTGAGGTTCTTATTGACGTTGTCAAAGAAGTGGTACGATAAGTATTTTTTTCTCAAGATTAAGCTATGAGTCACTTCATTAAAATTGTTGAATTTAATCATAATTTTTTAACTTAAATTATCTTGAAACAAGTGCCTTCCCTCTGCAGGATAACAATGAAGTGACGTTTTGTTAGTCTATGATTTTATCAGGTATATGCTAAGATAAACACCCATGTTCTTACTAATGTTCGTGATGTTAGGTAGAGCACATGTTGAAGTGCTGACATGTTTAACTTGAATTTACAGACATCTTCTATCAGGATAGTTTGTGCTATAAACAAAAGTTTGCATGATGTTAAACTTTATATGTTAGCTGCTTAAAAACATTTTCCTAGTAGAAATGTAGATTCACATTATCTGTCTGTTTTGATGGATAATTTAATAGAATCCCAACCTGAACTTCAAAGAGGTGACTTATGAACTGGACCACCCGGGCTTCATAATCCGGGACAGTAAAGGCCTGCATATAGTGGTGTACAGTATCCAGAGAGGGCTGGGCCTGGAGGTCTTCCCTGTTGACCTCATCTACCGACCATGGAAACATGCTGAGGGACAGGTAACTCAACGTTTGCCACAGTAGGATGGTGGCATTTCATTTACATTTTAAAATAGCACTGATACCAACTAATTGTCATGTCCGAAACTTTGACACTTTGACATGAAAGGTGGTTTCAAAAGTCTGAACTCGGCGTTGTTTTTCCCAGTTATCATTCATTCAGCACTCCCTGATGAACCCAGATGTGTTCTGCTTTGCTGACTACCCCTGTCACACTGTGGCCATCGACATCCTCAAAGCCCCACCAGAGGATGACAACAGAGAGATTGCCACATGGTAAGAAGGCTGGAGTTCACCTGCTCTGGGAACTACAGGCTCTTTTTTATGGGCTATATGTTTGAGAAATTATGCCGAAGAATGAAGATAAGATTCAACTTGCTGCATATATGTCAGATGGTTGATAAAGAAATAAAAAGTCTTAATGTCTAAGGAAACTGTGGAGACTTAAGATTTAAGTTTCTTTGACTTTTCATGAAGATATTCTCGACCTCGTGGAGAGTCTAAGCCAGGGGTCTGCAACCTACAGCTCTGGTGCCACATGTGGCTCTTTGGTCTCTCTGCAGAGGCTCTTTCAAGCTTTGACCACAACTAATGTAAAACTGAATTTTATTGTTTATACAATTTTTTAAAAAGTACTAGAGGTAGTTTTAGCTGTTTTCATTTCTCTTGCAAATACTTGACTTTATTTCTATACTTAATAGTTTTTTTCTACAATAAAAAAAAATACAAGAATCTGGTCTTTTTATTTGTCTTAAATTGTAAAAATATAAATAAGTGTTAAAATTATTAGATATTTTTAGCTTTATAATATCATTTCTACTAGTCACAAAAGCCTCATCCAACAAACCTAAAGTGGCCCATGGGCCACCAGTTGATAATCACAGTTGCAGCAGGTTGTTGTGGCTCTGGACACATTTAGTTTAGTGAATGAAGGTGTAAGAATGGCTCTTTGATCAAAAAGGTTGCAGAACCCTGTTCTAAGCTATACATGGCAGGTCTTACGGTTCAGTGACATTTTTGTTTTGTTCTATTTTGTTCATTTTTTTTTTTGTCCGGTTAAGAACGATAGGGGACTAAGGTTGGGCAGTGTGTAAACAAGTTTCTCTAACTTTTAACAGGAAGAGTCTGGACCTGGTGGAAAGCCTTCTCAGACTCTCTGAAGTTGGGCAGTACGAACAGGTGAAGCAACTTTTCAGCTTCCCAATCAAGCACTGCCCAGACATGTTGGTTCTAGCACTGCTGCAGATCTCCACCTCCTGGCACACACTGCGCCATGAGCTCATCTCTACCCTAATGCCCATCTTTCTGGGCAACCACCCCAACTCTGCCATTATTCTGCACTATGCCTGGCATGGGCAGGTGGGTGTTGCTGTCCTTGTTTCTCTCTGAATTTTTTCATGTATTTTTTTTTTCACCATAAAGCACCAGTTTCTCTCTAAAACTCGTTACTTTTCCTCCATTCAACAGGGCCAGTCTCCTTCCATTCGTCAGCTTATTATGCATTCTATGGCAGAGTGGTACATGAGAGGAGAGCAGTATGATCAGGCTAAGCTGTCTCGCATCCTGGATGTGGCCCAGGACTTGAAGGTTTGTGTATTTCTGTTCAAACTAATTAACAGATTAATTTTAATGGTTAAAAACAACTTTGTTACCTGTAATAAATGACTCCTGAGTAACATTAAAAAGACCTGCACAGGTACTAAAAATGGCTAAATGACAAAGCTGCTGTAGTTCCCTGGATTTGTTCAGTCTGGTTTTCTTTTGACAAATAAGTGAATATTTGTGGTGTGTGTTTTATTTTTTCCCCCAGTCTCTTTCTATGCTGCTGAATGGTACTCCGTTTGCCTTTGTCATTGACCTTGCTGCACTCGCCTCTCGCCGTGAATACCTCAAACTTGATAAATGGTTGACAGATAAAATCAGAGAGCATGGGGTAAGTCTCTAAATTAGCCTCAGTCATCACCAGACATCTTCTGATTATGACAAGTAGGCTTTATTCTTATTATTCTAAGAATACTCATAAAGTTTTCTTTGTAACTGTTCTAGGAGCCTTTTATCCAGGCCTGCGTGACATTCCTGAAGAGGCGCTGCCCGTCTATAATGGGGGGTCTGGCCCCTGACAAGGACCAGCCCAAAAGTGCCCAGTTGCCCCCAGAGACTTTAACCACCATGCTGACCTGTTTGAAGTCCTGTGCTGGGTGAGAAAATTAAAACTATAATTTTCGCATAATTTTACTAATTGATTAATGTTCAGTTCTTTTTGAATCCTAACATCTGGTGATACAAATATTTTATGAAGAATTTAAACTATTTCTACTGTCTGGTGTTCCACTGAGGCCTTGACAGGTTGAATTATTCAATGTTTTTTAGGAGTGTGTCTCAGGAGTTGTCAGAGACCATCCTCACCATGGCTGCCAACTGTAATAATGTCATGAATAAAGCTCGGCAGCCGCCGCCAGGAGTAATGCCCAAAGGACGGGCCCCGAGTACTAGCAGCTTGGACGCCATCTCACCTGTGCAGGTAGGATGCTGCAGCAGTTCAACTTCATGTTTTTGTGAGAGATGTCAAAAAAATTGCTCACTGCAAAATCATGAAGACTGATAGAAGAGTAATAATTAAGAATCATAAAATACGAAACAAAGTACGCACTATGTTTTTATTTTGATTTAAAAATTTGTGAGCGGATGCCAACCACACATTTACCTACGGAAAAATCCAAAGTGACTGATCCAGTGGAGTGACCCTGTCTGACTCAATCGGAAGATATAACTGGGTATCATCAGCAAAGCAATGAAAAGGAATGTTGTGTTTTCTAATAATGGACCCCAAAGGCAACATGTACAGATTAAAAAGCAGTGGACCTAAAATAGACCCTTGTTGGACTCCACAGATCAGAGCTGGAGATGAAGAACATTTCCCTAAGTGAACAGAAAAACTCCTGTCAGTACGGATCTCTGGTGATAAACGAGGAACTACTGTACATCAAAGTCTAAACTCAGTAATCCAGGTAAAAAAAAAAAAAAAAAATCCAACAGTGTTCAGTCAGTTCATCTGGACAGTTTTTTTTTTGTTTTGTTTGTTTGTTAAAAGACGTTTCTTCCTCCATCTGAAGGGCTTCAGCAATCTGAGGAGTCACAAACAAACGGTTTCCCCACCAAGCAGTACACTCCTTCAGTGGACCAACCAGTTTGCTGGTGATGAGATAGTTTCTGGGGGCCACCCTCTCCCCTGTCGACTCCTCACAGGCAGCCACAGCCAAAGTGGTTCAAGACATCAAGGTTCATGCTCAGTCATCTACTGAGCATGAACCTTGATAAAAAAAAAATGAGAAAAAAACATTTGACCTTTATTGGGTTTGTTGCAAAATTTTATTAACAAATTTTGTTTATAAACAAAATTTGTTAATAAAATAACATGAAAATCTGTTATAAATAACAGATTTTCATGTTATTTTTAAATTACCATCAATCCAGAAATTACAGCGCTTAACTTTAGATGTCGTCAAAAAAAGCATCAGTTTAGGAATACTTGACCTTTGACCTTTATGTCTTAGACTCTACCTGTAGCTCGTGGTGGGGGGCGTGGCCTGCACGTGTCAGTGGGCGGAGTCATACGCCAGCGCAGAGACTTCCGTGACCTTATACCCTATGAGGACCAGTTGACATCATATCCTGCCATGCGGGCTGGGGGCGGGGACAACAACCTCTTCTATCAATCAGATGACTGGAGGGGGCGGGGCATCGACAAGGCTCTGCAGCAATTGGTGGAAAGAGAGCAGAGGCGGGAGCAGAGGGAGGAGCTGCGAGCAGGTTGGAAACTATCAAAAAACACATTTTACTCATTTTTTATCCTTATATTCTATTTATTGTTTATTTTAAACTTTTATAGAAAGTGTGTGTGTAGTAGAGTGTTGTATGAATGTGTGTGTAGTAGAGTGATGTATGCATGTGTGTGGAGCAGAGTGCTGTATGAATGTGTGTCTAGTAGTAGAATGCGTATGAATAGTGTGTAATAGTAAAAAATACATTTTACTCATTTTTTATCCTTATATTCTATTTATTGTTTATTTTTAACTTTTATAGAAAGCTTTTATCTATTTTATGTAAACTACAAAATTACATTTCATTATGAAATTATTCTAAAAAAAAATATTTAAATTATGTATTATCCATGAATCGTGTATTTTTTTTGCTAGTTTTTAATAAAAACTGGTTGATAAAATTAAAATAAGAATTATGAATTTGACAGAAATTATTTAGAAAAATATGAAGAATTGACCTTATACATTTTTGGTTTATTGTAAAAACATTCAAATCTGATTTTTTGCTGATAAATGATCTGACTGCCATGTTTCAGGGGCAGCTGTGGCTGAGTGGTTAGAGCAGTTGTCCACCAATGTAAGAATTAGAAGTTCGATTCCACCAGCAGTGACATGCTGAAGTGTCCCTGGGCAAGACACTGAACCCCTCATTGCCTCTGATATGTCCCATTGGTGCATGAATGTGATAAAGCTCTAGTTATCCTTTGTATAGATCTAGTATAGCACTGTCTGAATGTGTGTGAAGTAACAACACACAAACATTTTGTTGCTTCTAGTTCATTATTTGACACAGTCACTAATGGAAAATCAGCCACTTCATCTAATAACCAA
>JARVGV010000002.1:5378055-5393294 GCA_031762435.1 Hypsolebias longignatus
CTACGCCGTACATACGCGGCGTATGTACGGCGTAGTACGGCGTACAGCCTTACGCAGAGCTATACTGGGGGCTTAAGTGAACAGAAAAACTCCTGTTTGTCAGGTAGGATCTAAACCTGACTAACAGGAGTTTTGTGATACAAATAATAAAAAGAAAGTATAAAAAGAAGCAGTATGCAAGGATCTAAGATATACACCAAACACTATGTAAAATAATACTGCAGCCTGAACATGAACATAATATTTATGAAACATTTATACTTTACAATGAGTGCTGGTATGTTTAATGTGCATTTTGGATTTGGAAAGTCACAGATGGACCTTTTTGGTGTTATGACTAACGTTGTCCAGTTGTGCCAAATACTTCAGCCTGTGTGCTTTTCTTCAGATGGACCATCTGACTGGTATGAGCAACTTGAGCCTGGGTGGAACAGCTACCTCCCACACTCAGAGTATGCAGAGCTTCCAGACTTCTCTGACTTCAGCTCTCAGTAACCCCCTCTCCCCTGCAAAGGCCTTCCCACCACTCCCTAACCCTAACCCCAGCACGCCGTTTGGGGGCATTAATATCAGCTCGCAGCTCCCTGTTATGGACTCTGGTACGAAGATATTTGATTTTTTTTTTTTCTTTTACACACACATCAGGAAGCCACACATCATTATCAGTGTTTGTAGCTGTTGTAGGTAAAACTTCAGAGAAATTAGTTTTAATTGCAATAAATGGATGTAAATACATGATCGGGTAAAGAACAGTAAGAAGTAGAATTACTGTAAATCCATAGCTACGAACCAGTTTGTTTCTGGTAACTGAAAGTCTAAAAATTAAAAATGAACAAAGTTTTGTCTTCGTTTCAGGTCCACTGGGCTCAGGTATCGGATCCAACAGTGGCTTTAGTCTGGGAATGCCGACAGTAAGCGCTGATCCGTTTGGTACCAGGAAGATAAGCACACCGGGCTTGAACCCGCCTACCTTTCAGCAGAGTAAGATGAAGGCCTGTAAGTGGTGGTGGTAGTGGTGTGACTGAGAGCCCTGCACTGTATTTCCTCTACACTAACTGTAAAAAGAACTTCTCTAAATTTACCTAAATCACTTTAAACTGTTTCAATTGGTTCCCTTCAACTTTGTATCAACTTGTCATAAGTTTGGACTGTTTCGTTTTGTTGTGCAACTTTTAAAACTAAAGAGGAAATACAGATCAGTTTTCATTCTTTGTCTGCTCACACTGACGCCTCCACTTTGTGATAACTTAAAACTTTGACTAAAAAAAATCAAAGGTTTTTATATTGTGGCTACCCCCAACACACACACGCACCTGTTCCAGTTTCAACTGTTGGGTTTCTATACAGGTTCATCTCAAAATTTAAAATATTGTGAGAAAGTTAAAGAATTAGTCATTTCAGAAAGTGAAACTCGTACATTAGATTCATTACACAGAGTGAAATATTTCAGCTTTCATTTCTTGTAATTTTGATCATTATAATTTTCAAATGATGAAAAACCAAAATTCAGTGTCTCAGAATATTAGAATGTTCCACAGCCAGCTTTTGGTACCATTGTCCATGTGGGCAGGAGCCGAGTCCTGCTGGAAAATGAAACCAGCATCTCCATAAACATCAGCAGAAGGAAGCATGAAGTCTCTGACATGTCCTGCTAGATGCTGTGTGGACTGTGAGCTTCAGAAAACCCAGTGGACCAACACCAGCAGAGGACGTGGCACCAAACCATCACTGACTGGAAACTCTACTGGACTTCAAGCCACGTGGATTCTGGACCTCTACACTCGTCCTCCAGACTCGTGGACCTTGATTTACAAATGACATGGGGGTGGAGTTTGATGCAGTGAAGTTGTGAGACTGTATAAAGGATCCTTTCATCCCAGACCTGCAGTCTCATCACCTGCACAATATTTTAAAGTGTTCTCGCTGTGGAGAGACTAAAGAAAAGCTGTTTTTAGTGGTGAAAAAACAGAGCTTCATTCAATCCCAGGTCACTGTTTAGGGACCTAAAACATTTACTTGATGTGACTGATTTTCATGATTAACAGTGCTTACATTCTTCTGGTGGTGATCATCCCGTTTGTTTTTTCCCAGCTGATCTTTCTCAGGTGTGGCCTGAAGCAAACCAGCACTTTAGCAAGGAGATTGATGATGAAGCAAACAGCTACTTCCAGCGAATCTACAACCACCCGCCTCACCCAACTATGTCTGTAGATGAAGTAAGTTTTAACAGGCTTTTCATTTTGCTAAAGGGATTAGGTCTTGTGTGTTGGAAAGTTTTAAACGTTATGGATTCTTTTAAATTTCTCATTCAGGTACTAGAAATGCTTCAAAGGTTCAAGGACTCAACCATCAAGCGGGAACGAGAAGTGTTCAATTGTATGCTTCGAAACTTGTTTGAGGAGTACAGATTTTTCCCCCAGTACCCCGACAAGGAGCTGCACATCACTGCCTGCCTCTTCGGTGGCATTATCGAGAAAGGTCTGGTGACCTACATGGCCCTGGGCCTGGCCCTGCGATATGTTCTGGAAGCCTTACGGAAACCATACGGATCAAAAATGTATTACTTTGGAATTGCTGCTTTGGATCGATTCAAAAACAGGTATTGAAATACTTTTATACGGTTTCCAAAATAAGAATTATGTAAATTTTATTTAACTCGTGTTACTTCATTTTTTAGACTTAAGGACTATCCTCAGTATTGTCAACATTTGGCCTCAATCGCTCACTTTTTGCAGTTTCCTCACCATTTACAAGAGGTGAACCAGTTTCTATTTTCATGATTTAAGGACATTTTATTTTTATTATTATTTTTTCATAAACTGCACAGGATGTGCCCCCGTCTCATGGTTTTTAAATGTCCTGTGTGTGTAGTATATCGAGTATGGACAACAGTCCCGGGACCCTCCAGTGAAGATGCAGGGCTCCATCACCACACCTGGAAGTCTGGCTCTGGCCCAAGTTCAGGCCCAGTCACAGCAGCCTGCCAGTCTCAAAGCCCCACAGCCAGGCCAGCCCAGCACCCTGGTCACCACCACCACCACCACAACCACAGCAGCCAAGACCAGCACCATCACCAGACCTACACCCAGCACCTTCAAGAAAGACATGCCTGTAGGTTTAACCTCACTGAAGACTTTTTGTGCTCAATGGTTTCTCTACAGTTCATGTGCTTTTCCACACTTTCAGCCTTCCATTAACACTACCAACATAGACACCCTACTGGTGGCCACTGATCAGACAGAAAGGATTGTAGAACCTCCAGAGACCGTTCAGGAGAAGATTGCTTTCATCTTTAACAACCTTTCTCAGTCCAACATGACACAGAAGGTAAAGAGGAAGACAAACGGTATCAACTATGTTTATGTAACCAAAATGCATTTTAAGTTCATATTTTGGTTGTTTTGTTTTTTAATCAGGTTGAAGAGTTAAAAGAGACTGTGAAGGATGAGTTCATGCCATGGGTGTCTCAGTACCTGGTGATGAAGCGCGTCAGCATCGAGCCCAACTTCCACAGTCTCTATTCTAACTTCTTGGACACCCTAAAGAACCCAGAGTTAGTCAAGATGGTTCTCAATGAAACTTACAGAAATATTAAGGTAAAGTTTGAAGTGCAGTGCTGGTAAATTAACACCTTTTATCACTTTTAAAACATTTTATCCCAAGTCTTGTTCATGTCTCCTGTATTTTTGATGTCTGAAGTAATTTTCTCTCCAAACTTGTCAAGTCTAAAGTATGTTGGGTCTGATGAGGGAGATGTCATGATGATTTGGAAGAAGTTGCCTTTGAGTTTGTTCTGTTGTTTCCAATGTTGCACATTTATTTTTGACAGGTGCTTCTGACCTCAGATAAGGCAGCTGCAAACTTCTCTGATCGCTCTCTGCTGAAGAATCTGGGCCACTGGTTGGGAATGATAACACTGGCTAAAAATAAGCCCATTCTTTATACAGTAAGAATGAGTTCTAAGTTAGTTCTTTGTTGTGAAGTAATTTCTGCAAAGTTGTCTAATGCATTGTTTCTCCAGGATCTGGAGCTTAAATCTCTGCTGCTGGAAGCTTATGTTAAAGGCCAGCAGGAGCTGCTTTATGTTGTTCCCTTTGTGGCCAAAGTCTTGGAGTCCAGTCTGCGTAGCATGGTGAGCCACACAGAGACAGGTCCTCACTGACCCTGTGAACCTCGGCAGTCTGAAATGTTCCAGTATTTTAAATGGCACTGATACACGTGGCTTTGCATTTTTCCGTAAACGCAGCTGGAGAAAATTGGCCAGAATTTGTCCAGTTAACTTTTTGCACATTAAGTTGAATTTCGAATTTGTGGTGGTTTTTGTATGCTGCAGGTTTTCAGACCTCAGAATCCTTGGACTATGGCCATCATGAATGTTCTTGCTGAGCTTCATCAAGAACATGACCTGAAGGTAAGTGTTTGCTAACTTTTAGCTGCTTGCATGTCAGATCTGTTATTGGAAGGTCAAGTCCCAACAGATTCAGTCTTTTTCTGACTTCTGTACTTTCACACAAGCTTCTGGTACATAGGAGTTCTTGTGCAGAGTTCGCCATTTAACAGAACCTATAAGAATCTATACATGTACAACAAAAGATTCAAGGTTCTGTATTGTCATTTGCATCACATGGCACTTGAGATGGAACAAAATTGTGTACACAGGGTCCCAGTTGCATCAAAAGCTATACTAAAAGCTATATTAAAAAAAAGATGACACTATACATTTAACAAAAAAGCTGTGGGAACCAAATTTAAGCTATGAAAGGACTTTATGGGAATATTTTTTAAAAAAATTCAAATAAAACTCAATTTGTACACATCCTCTATGATTGTCTATTATTGTCTTTGTTGTCCACTGTTGTCATCTCTTTTTGTTAAATCCAGGTCTCATGTAAACGAGTCTCTGAGGGTATCGGTTAATAAAAATTAGCAGAATTGTATATTATACTTTGGAATTTTAGCAGCAAGTGCATATTGTGCTTGAGAATACATTAATATACCTCGAAAATATGGATATGGAGTTCAGGTTTGCCATCAGTCAGACTGTGGCAAGAAAGAATTGGTTTTAACAGGGTCATGACTTGGAACACTTTGAACTATGTAAGATTGCCATTTACTGTGATAAAACTTGGAACAAATACAAATATTGAAGATAATTCGATCCAAATATTGATGTTTGAGGTGATGCTGAGGATGCTCTGGTCTTGTTCCTGTAGTTGAACCTAAAGTTTGAGATCGAAGTTCTGTGTAAGAACTTATCACTGGACATCAACGAGCTGAAGCCTGGAAACCTGCTGAAAGACAAAGATAAGCTGAAGAGCCTGGAGGAGCAGCTGTCTGCGCCAAAGAAAGAAACCAAACCTCCAGAGGAGCTGCTACCAGCTTCTACCACAGGTTAGCGCTTTCTCAAAGATTCAGACAGGATAAGATATTTTCTTCTTGTGCTCCGGTTTAGAATTTGGTTTTGTTGTTCATTTGGAAAGTAATTTATCAATGAAGAAGTCAACTTGTTACTTTTATCAAACTGGATCTGTGGCATCAAATGATTTCTCTTCATGATCTTGAAACTGTTGTGATTTTTTAAAAAAAGTGAAATTTAACACCTGTTTTCATTTTAACTTTGTTTTCTTAAAATTATTTAAACTGAATTATTTGTCGTTTGGTCTAAAAAAAAAGTTAAGTCTGGTCCTCTGGACATTCAAAAAACAAAACAAAAATTTTTTTGTAGAAACATTTCGTCTTTCTTCCGAAAGACTTCTTAGTCTGAGGAGCTGTATTCAACTCAGTCTTTTAAATAGCACCTTCTCGTAGTGGATCAACCATTTTGCTGCTGACAGCCAAAACCAGCTGCTCACATGATCAAGGAGGACCATCAGCCTAACGATGGATCATTAGCACCTGATGGTTGTTTGCTATTCACAAGGGTCTGAGTGATACAAGCAGTAACAGCATTGTAAGAGGGGGACAGTTGAACAGGAGGCCTCCACCTCTGTTTAATGATGGACGAAGACTGAAGAAGTCTTTCGGACGAAAGACAAAATGTTTCTACAAATTTATTTATTTATTTTTTGTTTTTGGAATGTCCAGAGGACCAGTCTTAACTTCTTTAGATTTTTCTCCCTGGATTATTGAGCTTGCATCAGGATACTTTTGAGTTCAGTGATATTTTTGTGTGATCCTAAATATTTGGAGTAAAATAAACATTTTGTGACCAACAGGAGACTTTGTTCCATTTGCAGCTCCTACCACAACTCCAGCTGCAACCACCACCACGTGCACAACCACCGGGCCCCCCACGCCACAGTTCAGTTACCATGACATCAACGTGTACTCCCTGGCCGGCCTGTCCCCACACATCAATATAAATGTCAATGTAAGTTTAACGTCAGCGGTTATGACACAAGCTCCTGTTTGAGTACTGAGCACATTGGAGGGAAAAGATCGTCTTCATTTGAACGACAAGTGTCAAAGAATGTGTGACATTCACAGAAAATCTGTTTGATATTCAGGTGGCTTCTCTTAAAACATGTTTCTGGTTTTCTGTTAGGTCCCACTGCTGCAGGCTCATCCTCAGCTGAAACAATGTGTGCGGCAGTCAGTGGAGCGGGCGGTCCAGGAGCTTGTGCACCCTGTGGTGGATCGCTCCATCAAAATTGCAATGACCACCTGTGAACAAATCATCAAGAAGGATTTTGCCCTGGATTCAGAGGAGTCCCGCATGCGTGTAGCTGCACATCACATGATGAGGAACCTGACAGCTGGCATGGCCATGATCACGTGCCGCGAGCCTCTGCTGATGAGCATCGCCACCAATCTGAAGAACAGCTTTGCTGCTGCGCTCAGGGTAAACACCTGCATTGAGGGGCAGCTGTGGCTGAGTGGTTAGAGCAGTTGTCCTCCAATGGGAAAGTTGAGGGTTTGATTCCACCAGCAGTCACATGTTGAAGTGTCCCTGGGCACTGAACCACTCATTGCCTCCGATGTGTGTCCCATCGGTGTATGAATGTGATGTAGAGCACTGATTAGTCTCTACAGATTCAGGTTATTGTTGTAAAGATATAGTAGAGTGCTGTATGTGTGTGTTGGAGGTAAATGAGGACACATCGTGTTGGAAAGAGCTTTGAGTAAATTGATTAGATGGAAAGACCCAGTATCGTTTGTTTGCGTCTCAAATGACTGCGGGTTTAAGTAAAACAAGTCATCATGCACATTATAATTTATTTTCTTATCAAACTTTCTGTCTGCATCATTCCTGCTTTGTCTTGCTCAGGCACCGACCCCCCAGCAGAGGGAGATGATGGAAGAGGCTTCTGCCAGAATCGCCCAGGACAACTGTGAGTTAGCTTGCTGCTTCATTCAGAAAACCGCCGTGGAGAAGGCTGGCCCTGAAATGGACAAGAGACTGGCCACGGTGAGGTTTTTACTGGAACAGAAGTATTGTCTCATATCAGTAGCTCTGTTCCTTTTGGAGAACAGATTGCCAGGTCCTGCCACTTAAGAAAAACATGCTTGAACACGTCGTGTGAATACATTTCTATATTAACGGGCTGTTGCCGACTGGAAACATCTGAACTTTTTGTCCAACTCTTAATATCGACCCGTTATGGTCTTAATGTGGTTTCTGCTCCAGGAGTTTGAACTGAGGAAGCACGCTCGCCAAGAAGGTCGCCGGTATTGTGATCCAGTAGTTCTGACCTACCAGGCTGAACGTATGCCCGAGCAGATCAGACTCAAGGTAAAACAGTCGTTAAATATCGTAGGAAAAGGAACAACGCCTAAAAGTTTACTGCTGCTCTGTAGTTTGTCTTTATCAGTCCAGATGTTCCACACCTGTTGAGAAATGTTTCTCCTTGTTGCAGGTGGGAGGAGTGGACCCCAAACAGCTGGCTGTTTATGAGGAGTTTGCCAGGAACATCCCAGGTTTCTTACCGAGCAATGATCTCTCACAACCCACCGGCTTTCTAGCTCAGCCCATGAAGGTGAATTTATCTCCTGTGACCATCCCAAAACAAAACGTAAGAACTAAAATGGTGGAAAGGGAAAGTTTCAAGGTTTCTGCATGCTTAATGACAAAGAAAGGCTAGACTTGTCCAGAATGCTAAAATGTGCTCAGATGATGGTTTTTATTGTTAAGTATGTGGAACACGGTTAATCAACGTTTAAAGTTTGGATCTATTTTTGTATTTTAGAACCAGGCGTGGGCCACCGATGACGTGGCTCAGATCTATGACAAGTGCATAGCAGACCTGGAGCAGCATCTTCATGCCATTCCTCCAGCACTTGCCATGAACCCTCTGACCCAGGGCCTGCGGAGTTTACTGGAAGCTGTGGCTTTAGCCAGGAACTCCAGGGATGGGATTGCTGCTCTCGGCCTCCTGCAGAAGGTACAACACTTGGACTCAAATGTTTGCTAGATGTTTTTCTACTTCCAGGCAGTCGTAGAGCAGCTTTAAAACCTGCGCAGAAGCACAGCTGCTCCGATGTGACACTCATCACTTTGTGTTTAGAAGCTGTGCAGAGAGCCTTGTACTGATTGTGTTCTTCATTTGCTCTGTATTGTCCAGGCTGTGGAGGGTCTTCTGGATGCTACAAGTGGAGCTGATGCTGACTTGCTGCTGCGCTACAGAGAGTGCCACCTGCTGGTGCTGAAAGCCCTGCAGGACGGGCGTGCTTATGGACCACAGTGGTGTAATAAGCAGATCACCAGGTAGGAATCTTGAAACGTATTCCTAACCCGAGCGTCCTCGTTGTCACTCCTGTGGGCCCTGGTGGACCATCAGAAATGCAGATGTGTTCGAATTTCAATGAACTCGGACTGAGACGGAAAGATGGAGACAAACTGAGAAAATCTTAATTTCTGCTCCCCCAGGTGTCTGATCGAATGCCGCGATGAATACAAATACAACGTGGAGGCCGTGGAACTTCTGATCAGGAACCACCTAGTAAACATGCAGCAGTACGACGTGCACCTGGCGCAGGTAAGATATTGTTCATATCTCTGCAGGCCTGCAGCAAACAGCTGATCAGCACTTTGAATCTTTATTCCTGTTCTGGTCCAGTCCATGGAGAACGGGTTGCACTACATGGCCGTAGCGTTCGCCATGCAGTTGGTGAAGCTGCTGCTGGTGGACGAGCGCAGCGTGAGCCACGTCACCGAGGCCGACCTCTTCCAAACAATCGAGACCTTAATGAGAACCTGCGCACACTCCAGAGCCAACGCACCAGAGGGGTAAAGAACCAGAGCAATACTGACACAAGGATCAAACCTTTACTGGTTGTTCTTTTATAGATGTTTTAAATCTGATTGTCCAGCAGCTTCTAGTTCGATCCACTCGATTGCAGCGAGTAATGTTTGTTGCTGCCTCCAGTCGCGCTTTTAACATTCATTTTGCTTCTCGTCCCAGGCTTCCCCAGCTGATGGATGTTGTTCGCTCCAACTATGAGGCGATGATTGACCGTGCTCAAAGTGGACCCAACTTCATGATGCATTCTGGGATTTCTCAGGCTTCAGAATATGATGATCCTCCAGGCCTGAGAGAGAAGGCCGAGTACCTGCTGAGGGAATGGGTCAACCTGTATCACTCAGCTGCAGCTGGAAGGGACAGCACCAAAGCTTTCTCTGCCTTCGTTGGCCAGGTGAGCTCAGACCCTCTAATCCTCAAACGCTCGCGTGCGAACACCGCTCATGTGTCCGTTACTTCCTTTTCAGATGCATCAGCAGGGCATCTTGAAGACGGATGACTTGATTACGCGGTTCTTCCGTCTGTGCACAGAAATGTGTGTGGAGATCAGCTACCGTGCACAGGCTGAACAGCAGCACAACCCCGCAGCCAGCGCAGCCATCATCCGAGCCAAATGTTACCACAACCTGGACGCCTTTGTGAGGCTCATAGCCCTGCTGGTCAAACACTCTGGAGAGGCCACCAACACGGTGACCAAAATCAACCTTCTCAACAAGGTACAGGAGCCTGAGCTGATGTCGAGGCTGAACATCAGTGGTTATGATGGATGACAGAAGTCTAAACTTTATATTTTAATTTCTTCTTCCAGGTGCTCGGTATTGTAGTCGGTGTCCTGATTCAGGACCACGATGTCCGTCAAACAGATTTCCAGCAGCTGCCGTACCACCGCATATTCATCATGCTGCTGCTGGAGCTCAATGCCCCCGAACACGTCCTGGAGACCATCAACTTCCAGACACTCACCGCCTTCTGGTAGGACATCCCAAAATATCCCACCATTCAGTTCCAGCCAGAGACAGTCCTGAAGAATTTCAACCAACTGGTCCAGTTGCTTGTTTGACTTGTCTTGGTGCTTCTGTTGTGCAGCAATACGTTTCACATCCTGAGGCCCACTAAAGCCCCGGGCTTCGTGTACGCCTGGCTGGAGCTCATCTCTCACCGCATCTTTATTGCCAGGATGTTGGCGCACACGCCTCAGCAGAAGGTAGCCAAGAACAGTCACCCTCTTCACTCTCGACCTGAAAAACAAACGTTCTTTTAAGGAGCAGTATTTTTAAAGCTTGGCTCGATGTCTTCCAGGGTTGGCCCATGTATGCACAGCTGCTGATTGATCTCTTTAAGTACCTCGCCCCTTTCCTGAGGAATGTAGAGCTCATCAAACCTATGCAAATCCTCTACAAGGTTTAAGTCCACATTAAACTTGAGCGCTTGTTTAATTAAGCTTGAAAAGATTATCCTAGTGTCTGTTTGGATCCTTTGAACCTAAAACTGCTGTTTGGTTGTGCGCTCTTTAGGGCACGCTGAGGGTGCTTCTCGTCCTGCTTCACGACTTCCCAGAGTTCCTGTGTGATTATCATTATGGCTTCTGTGACGTTATTCCACCCAACTGCATCCAGCTCCGCAACCTTATCCTCAGTGCCTTCCCACGCAACATGAGGCTTCCTGACCCCTTCACTCCTAACCTGAAGGTGGAGCTCGTCACGTTCTTTGACCGCGTTGATATCACTTTAAATGTTTGCATTTGATGTGACTCTGAAACTTCTCTGAACACGCCTGCCGTAGGTGGACATGCTCAGTGAGATCAATATCGCCCCTCGTATCCTGACCAACTTCACCGGCGTGATGCCGTCTCAGTTCAAGAAGGACCTGGACTCGTATCTGAAGACTCGCTCACCTGTCACTTTCTTGTCTGAGCTGCGCAGTAACCTGCAGGTAGGACCGGACTGCTGTGTCTGCTCAAACTGTGTCTTCATGACAAAGTTCAAATGTTTCTTTTCATCTCCCAGGTGTCGAATGAACCAGGAAACCGCTACAACATCCAGCTGATCAACGCTCTAGTGTTGTATGTAGGCACACAGGCCATCGCTCACATCCACAACAAGGGCAGCACCCCCTCCATGAGCACCATCACTCACTCTGCACACATGGACATCTTCCAGAACCTGGCTGTGGACCTGGACACTGAGGGTACGACAGTACTGTGATGTTAGCAGTCTGAGCCTGGTTTTATATCAAGTGGATCATGTTCCTCTTTGTGTTTTCAGGACGTTACTTGTTCCTGAATGCGATCGCCAACCAGCTGCGGTACCCGAACAGCCACACTCACTACTTCAGCTGCACCATGCTCTACCTGTTTGCAGAGGCCAACACCGAGGCCATCCAGGAGCAGATCACGAGGTGAGCCCGTCTGATCTGAGCTCTGCGTCTGAAACTTCTGTGGAGTTCTTCAGCCAAACCCAATTTCCTGCTCTTCCAGGGTTCTGTTGGAGAGGCTGATTGTGAACAGGCCTCACCCGTGGGGGCTTCTCATCACCTTCATCGAGCTGATTAAGAATCCTGCCTTCAAGTTCTGGAGTCACGACTTTGTGCACTGTGCCCCTGAGATTGAAAAGTAGGTTTCCTGTTTCTCGTGTTGGTGTGAAGTGCATCCACAGGCTTGATGGACATTTTGGACGTGATGTGTGTCTCCAGGCTGTTCCAGTCCGTAGCCCAGTGCTGCATGGGGCAGAAGCAGGCCCAGCAGGTGATGGAAGGAACCGGTGCCAGTTAACCTGCGAGCCCACTTGTAGAGAGACGCCGTGGCCTTGACCCAGCCTGCCGCCACCACACACCTCCTATTCTCCCATTAGCACTGGATAAACTGGTTACCACAGAAGGACTACTGCTCAAAGATGGAGAGCTGATTTTTTTCCCTGTTTTGTTGAGATGGAGGGTGAATTTGTTGTTTAAAGAACTTATTTTGAAGCTTTTGTTGTAAATATTGATAACAGGAGAGCAGGGAAGTCAGGAAGTTGATACATTTCACGTATCAGCTAAAATGTATCTTGATATGTTTTCACTCACTACCAAAGTCCTTCGTTTGCTTCCTTCCCACACCAATCCTGTTTTTTTTTTTTTTGTTTGTTTGTTTCTGAGGCTGAGTGGCAGATCACTTGAGAAATAAACTGCCTGCTACTTTTGAGTTCTTTATTTTGATCCGTTTTTGAGTGGGATTGAAAGTGGTGAAGTCTCAGGTGTGGTGGCAGCGACCATTTTCTGATGGTTTGTCCATTTGAAACTGGCTCTGGAGGTCTCTCCCTGGCACTTGTAAAATTGTGCAAAGCGATGGTAACAACATAACTTGTATAAAGATCCAAACTGAAGAACAACAATAGAAGGACCAATACAGCCCATTTTGTAACATTTTGAATGTTTTGTAAATGTATTGGTCCATGTGTTGTATTTTGTAGTCCTTTAGTTCTTGCTACTTAACTGCAGTATGCATTCAGAAAGAAAATAAAGTATTCGACTGCATTCCTGTGTGGGTTCTTCAGAACTGCACATTTGACATATTTATTAGTTTAATAAAGCTGCATTAAAGTTCAAAGTGTGAATCTGAAACATAGCGTATGAAGTTAAATCCCTGAGGTGTTCCTCAGGGCCATGAGGTAAACTTCTGCAGAGCTTTACGTGAAAGTACTGACACTTGAAGCAGATTCAAAATGTGTGGATCTGCAACGACTGAAGTTATAAAAAACAATGTTTTTGCTTAAAATGCTCATTTGTTACACAGTTTGAGTAAAGAATCGTGGTTTGGAGCAGCAGTGGTCCCTCGACGTTACAATGAGATGGTAAATAATCCAGCATATTTACACTACCTCACTAATCCTGCAGTTCAAACTCTGGTGCTGAACAGAATTAACCCAAATGAGCAGAAACCCAAGGGGGTGTGGCCAAACATCTCAATCAACCTCAGGCATGAGTAAAATCCCATTTAGAAAGATTCTGTACTTTGTGATAGTTAGGTACTGATATTCCATCCATTATCAACTGCTTATTCCGTAGTTGTTTATTTTTTTGGGGGGGCGCGGGGGGGCAGCTTGAGCAGGGAGGCCCAGACATCTCTTTCCACAGCTCTTCTGGGAGGACTCCAAGGTGTCCCAGGTTGTTCTCTCTGTGCATGTTAGGCTATAACTTCTCCCTAGGTGTGAGTGAATGTGTGAATGATTGTCTCCAGGTGTCCCCGTGATGGACTGGAGTCGGAGACCTGTCCAGGTGTCCCCCACCTGTCGCACAGTGACCGCTGGAAACGGGCACCCGTGACCCGGAAAGGAAGAAGCAGGTAAATACGACGGATGAACAGTTGTGAGAAAGTCGTGGAAGAAAATCCGTAGCGCTCGACCCAAGTCCAACAGTTTAGAGGCAACGAGATCAGAAACAGAACATGGACACAAACTTGTGATGTTGAAGGATTAGAAATGTTCTCCCTGATTATCCAGACTCTAAACAAATAGAAAGAAACTGAGTCAATCTTATCTTACGTAAAAAAGTTTAGTTTGATTTAATGTCACCTGAAAAACAGGTGTTTTTAAGTGGATAGAAACATCTGGCTTTAACTTAATGGGTTTTTTTTTTCCTCTGGAGTACAAACACTGAAGAAATGAAAAGTAGCAGATTTGTACCATGTTCCTAATTATCATCATCATGATTTTTAAATCTGGACATCTTTCTGTGATAAGTCGAGCTCTTTCGCAGGAGTCAGAAAACATCTCCAGAACTCTGAAGACACCTGCCACAACTTCTGAGAACATTTGACACAAACATGTTCAGATCAGAACTCTTCATGAAAAATGTTGTTCCTGGACTGCGAACAGAATTTACATCACGACTCGGTGAGCTCCATCAGTGCGTGCAGGATGGTCTTCTGACCGAAGCGGACCTGCAGCGCCCTCCTCTGCCGGCTGCTCAGTCCTTCAAGTGCTGCTTTGTCCTCCAACACGGCCCTGTCTCTGTCCAACGAGGTTTCCTCCGTTTCTCCGTATGAGCTCAGAGTGAGCCGAGCTGCTTCGTGAATCAGTCGTTTCCATGACGCCTCTAGGTGAGGAAGACCCTCGTTGGAAAAAGCCTGAGAAATATCATCATCATCCTCATCATCTTCCACCCAGCCTTCGTTGTCTTTGAACTCGGACAACTCTTCTTTTGACATGCACAGCGCCTGAGGGAAGAGGAGGGAGCCGTGTTTTGCGTGCTCTGTGTCGTGTGTCATGACATGCTGTCTGTGCTCCATCACCTTCAGGGCAGAGCGCAGCTCCGAGTCAGTGAGGCAGCCATGTTTACTGAAGACCAAGGCTCCGTTCTCCTCCATCATCTGACACAGCACTTCCCACCGCTCCTCCGCGAGCTGCCGGTCTGAATCGGACTGAGCGTCTGAGAGGGGAGACAAGGAGACGACACTCAACACGGATTCAGGACAAACAGAAGGTCCAGGGCTTCAACACTTTTATGGATTAAACATCTGTGTTCAACTCAAACAACAGGGAACGTTGAGGAGCACCAAGACCTTCTCTACAAGCTTTTGTTCTTCTTTTGGCTGCTCCCGTCCTCAGGGGTCGCCACATCAAACTAACTCGCACAAAGACTTGGAGATTGAGTTTATGCCGGACGTCCTTCCTGCACAACCACAGACCACTGAGCTACCACAGCCTCTGTGTGGAGCAGAGAGCTGCTGTCTAGGACACCAGGCGGAGCAGATGGTGGGGTTAGGGCCTTGCTCAAGGGCCCAGGGTGTGGCAAATGAGGGTGGAGGCAGGTGTGGGTGTTTTACCTTTACCACCCACATTTTGATGCCGTTGGTCCAGGGATTTGAACCAGCGACTGGCCAACCACTCCCCCTGTTTTCTAAAGGATGTCCTGGGCATCCATACATCTCCTCTTTGTCTTTTTACTGGCAGCTGCATTTCTAACATCCTTCTACCAATATACCCACTGTCCCTCCTCTGGACATGTCCAAACCATCTCAGT
>JARVGV010000002.1:5393394-5405858 GCA_031762435.1 Hypsolebias longignatus
GTAACAAATTTAACAATATTATTAGTGTCATATAAATTACCCAATAACATTCAAATAGTTTAAAATAAACTTTATCAGACATTAATTTTAGACAGCTAATAATATTGTTAAATTTGATTATAGAAAATAGTTACGTATAAGGTAAATGAAAAAGAAAACTTTAATGTAAGTGTAGGGGAGAAAATATATATAATTTAATCTACCAATTAACTTATACATTCATTCATCCTCACTTTGAGACACATGTTTTACATTCAGAAAACAGTGATATACTGTAGTTATTTTTTAAATTGTGTTGATATGATTTGCTTAATTGTGTTTTTACTAGCTTTGTTTATTTTCATTGCTATATGTTTATTGAGATTATGGCAGCTGTAATTGTTGGATGCTGCTTTCAGTGGTCTATGACACTTGCTGTGTTGCATTGAAGTTAGTTAAAACCATTTTATTTTTTACATTATTTGTATATCTGAACTATTTGTGTACTTCATGTCTGTGATAAATAAACTTTACAAGATTATCTGTTGTGTGTGTTTATTAAAAAGACAAGTATCACCATCTGGTTACATTTGTTTGTGCATTGTGGAAACAGAAAAATAAATGTCAACTTGTATTTTATGAACTTGCTAACAAATTACTGTATTTTTAATCGAGCAAACCGACTACTTTTTCTACAGTTTTTTTTTTTTTTGTTTAAATCAGAGTTAACATGGACTCCCTAAATGTTCTATCATGATCACTAAGTTTGTAATACAGCTATCAATACCTTTTCTGTCTCTCTTTTTTTGATTTTTTTTTTATTTTTTATTTTTTTTTATGGTGGGGTGCGGGCCATATTTAATTGACTTTGTCTGTTATTTCTGTTTTAGGTCATTTTTCAAGAGGTCTTTGTATATAAATATATACTGTATATGTGTATACATGTAGTCCTCGCCCCCCGCCCCCCCAAACCACCCCCGGCTTACGGCATTTCGGACTTACGGCCGCCTCCCCAGTGACGTCATCACACCTCCCATTGACTGTTTTATGCACTATTTTATGTGTTTTTTGAGGATACTGTGTTAGCTAACTGCTTGGAAATACAGTACTGTACATGGTTAAGGTACAGAAATGTACGCTGGTGTTGTGTTTCGTTGAAAAAAAACGTGTTTAAAACGCCGTTTTCTGTGCATTTTCCGACACGGCAAAATCGGGTTACGAACGGTCCGTAGGAACGGAACCCGTTCGTAAGTTGAGGACTGCCTGTATACCGGTATACATAGATACACACACACACACATATGCATGCATACATATATTTATTTATTTAGCTTCATTTTACTTTGAACTTTAATGTTTTTAAACATGGATAAAAGATTTTTCACCTTGTTTGGCAGCTTTGTAGAAGCAGATAACAGGGATGTCTGCCGTGTCGTTGCTGTTGCTTAGATATGACTCTGTGAAGCCGTACATGTGAAGAAGCTGCCAGTTAGCCATCTGCCCGTAGGTGTTAAACACTTCCTCGCCTTTATTGATGTGACACACAGAAACCATCTTCAGACTATCCTGAAAAAAAATAAATTAAAAAAAGAAGTGTTAGTCAAGGTTTGTGACAATCAGAACTGAAACGTGTGTTTCTCCTTACAGGCGTGAACTCCAAATTAGCATTGTGGTTAGACACATGGTTCAACATGTCTGCCATGGGAACCATCATCGGAGGGTTGGAGGCCTCTTCCTCATCCTCTTCCTTCGGCTCCTGGAAGCTACAGGGAGGACAGAGAGGGTTAGGAGAGAGACAAAATGAAGACATTTACCAACATGCAGACCAACCTGTAGGCCATGACAAAGGCCACCAGTTGGGTGTACAGCCCTAGAGTGTGTGTCTCAGGGTTCCACAGGTCAGGGTGTCGGATCATAAAAGGTAGGACTATGTTTGTGTACTCCTGGGAGATGTTGGATAAGTCCGTGTCCACAGCCTCTGGGATACCTGTTCCCTTCAGCAGTCTGTCTCGCTCCTCTTTGGACCTGAAGGAAGAACATTAAGTGATAACGATTTGAAGTCACACAACAGATTCTTCAGATGGGATACCAGACGTACCAGAACATGGGATGATCCAGCTTCTTGAAGTCAGGCCACAGAGACAGGTACGGTTTCCAGTGGGACTGAGAGGAAGTATATTCATAAAGCAGAGCCAGCAGCAGAGGAACCCAGCCAGAGGAGCTCTCCAGAGACGACTCCTCTGTGGAAAAATTAAACAAAGTGTATGGCGGAGATGGTCGGGCAGCTCTGAAAACTTCTTCAGAATCGTTACCTTTTTTCAACAAGTCCGAAACTTTTGTAGTTTCCTGGTGGAGAAGAGCAGACCTGGGGATGGTGAATAACACTTCTCCTTTTGCGATGTTGTCTTTCGCCAGCATCCCATAATCTGCTACAGTTTCCTCTTTACTCACATACACCTGGAGAAAAAAAAGCTTTTAGAATTAATTTACTAAACGCATTTAAGAAAAGTTATTTTGTAAGGTTGGACAATGACAGCTGGAGAATTAAACAAAATGTAGACCTTCTGTTGAAGCTACAGTTTTGTGTCAGAACAAATAAAAATGATTCTTATTAAATCAGAATTAAACAAATACGACTGATGTGGAAGATCTAATCTGTCTGACTAGACTCTAGACTAAAATTATCTTCTTAAAGCAATGCTCTGTCATGTAACGACAAGAGTGCAGTATACAACAATCTGTTGCAACAGTCCAGGAACTGTTGCCTATCAGCAAGAAGATCTTGGGTTCAATCCCCAGTTTGGACCTGGGGTCTTTCCGTGTGGAGTTTGCGTGTCTTTTTCTCCGGGTACTCCGGTTTCCGCTAACAGTCTAACTCTAACACATTCATTAGGCAACTTCAGGCCCAGGAGGACCTGGAAAAGGATTTACTTGAAGGAAATGATGCAACTTCCAAGAATGGCTGATTTTAAATTGTTCCTTAAACAATGAGCAAAAGTTTTCCATGCCCTTCCATTCAGAGGATTATCAGGTCTTTTAGGGTGAAGTTCAAGTTAGACTTTGGCTTAAAATCTTTGGAGTCACTTCCTTGACACATTCAAATACCACTGATGAAGTGTGGACAGTTAGGTTGTAAAAAATACCTTATCACTGAGACGCAGACCAACTGCATGACACCACTGAAGAAAGTTCTGCAGGGCCTCAGAACCATCGTCCACCTGCAAACAGAACCATCAAACAACAGACCATCAGCCCATACAACAGATCATCCATCAGACCAACGCCTCTTCTAACAATGACTTCATTCAGCAACTGGAAAATATCTTGGAAGAAATATTGACAATAAACATTTAATTTCTACACTAGAAAAATTAGAAGCAAAAGTTAGCAGCTATTGTTCCCAAAACTATGAGCTTGTTGCACCAACTTCATGAAAACCGCAAGCAAATAACGATTAACAATTGAAACTCGAGTAATTTTCCTCTAAAACACTATTTTACCTGGGACTAAAGCTTCTGCAAAAATGGCAGAAGCTTCTAAAAAGTATGTAGACGATTTTGAACCTGCAGCAAAAGAGCGATATTTAGAGAAACTGCTAATAATTGGTGGCAAACTCCAAACAAGCTCAGTACACTGATGAAAAGCTTCTGCCAGCGGTGACCTACACAGACATTGTGAACAATATGGTGTTTTCACCAGGTCCACACACAGCCAGTGATCAGAAGCGTTAGACTTATGTGTTGCTGGTGGACCAGAGAGAGAGTGCACGCCATTTGGTGGCAATTGTCTGGATCGTTATCACTGTGTTTAATCTTGGTCCTTGAGGGCCACTATCCTGCATGTTTAGAGGATTTTCTGCTCCAATACAACAGATTTAAATGAATGGGTGGTTAACGGGCTTCTGCAGAACTTGAAGAGGCACATCAGTTACTGAATCAGGAGATGGAGCAGAAGACCAGGATTAGACACCCCTGGTATAAGCAGTCCAATTATTACTGTTATGCACAAATTTAGTTTAATCTATTAATTAAATATTACCATATCTGACACAAAATAAGCAAAAGAAATTCAGATGTTGCTCAGTTTTCCCTTCGAAGTTCTGATTTAACTCTTGTATGATCATGTTTTTCCCTTTTTAAGCTCCTTAAAATACAAATTTTGAATATTTTTCCCCACAATAAACTGTATTTCAGAGCCATCTCAGTCTGAAATAAAAATATAAAATTTAAATATGAACTCTTTGGTTAAAAAAAGCTCCACATTTCAGTTTTTCTTTAAATGGCAGCACGATGTCTCAGTGATTAGCACTGTTGTCTCACAGCAAGATTGTCCTGGGTTCAATCCTCGGTTGAACCTGGGGTCTTTCTATGTAGAGTTCGAATGTTCTTCTCGTGCTTGCGTGGGTTTTCTACGGGTACTCCAGTTTCATCCCACAGACCAAAAACATGCATGTTAGGCTGCCTTCAGGCCCAGGCCTCCCTTGCAAAATAAATCTGTGATCTCAATGGGATTTGCCTGGTTAAATAATGGTTAATAATAATACATTGCAGAAATACTTATTTTATGGCAATTTTTAAATAAAAGGCATTTTACCCCATTAGTACAGTGATTTTTGGACAACTTATAGTAAATTCCAGAGACCTTGGTTTCAACTTACAAAGGTCACTCAGTGGTCAGACATGAAGGTTATTATTTTATGTTTTTATTACTATACTGTATTATGTAAACTCTACTTATGCACAACACTAGTTAATGTTTTGGTTTTTGCTTTTACTGACCCAGATACGGGATAAACAAACAGCAGTCTGCCATTCTGAGCCATGGAGCATCTGATTGTTGCCTGCAGAATCAAGATGCATGTGAAACAGATTTTTCATACTAAATGTTTACTTGTGCAACATGCAAGTTTGTTTTTGCCCTTTACATTCAAACTAAAACAATTGTGTCACACAAGATGAGAAGCGAGACTCTGCAGCAATGTCCAGCCAAGATGTAATGCCTCAAGGCCAAGCTGAGGCGACCCATGTGATTTTACAGCGCACAGCCTAATGGGTTAATGGGTTAAAAATTCTAAAGTTTAGAGATACAGGTAAAAAGAAAAACACTAATGAGGAACACATTATTTTATGATCTGATAAAAATCTAATTAAAAGTTGTATTTACAAGGTACTGTATTTTAAGTTGGACTATTTTTCCCCTCAGGAACACAAGAGTGTAGTAAAGATACTGAGTCTAAAAAAGCTAAGTCTGGTCCTCTGGACATTCAAAAAAATCAATGAATGTCCAGAGGACCAGACTTAGCTTTTTTAGATTTTTCTACCTGGATTATTGAGCATGCATCAGGGTAAAGATACTGAGAGCATTTCCAAAAATTCTGACCAAAAAAAGCTGAAGGATTTTTAGGCTTTGTAAAAAAAATAATAATAATAATACTAATAATTTTTATTGACAACACCAGACTAAATATCTAATTAAAAGCACAGTAAGGAGCCAGCTTTTTGAGTAACTTCCCCTTGACAACACGTGGTAGCCATCTGTGGCACGAGCATGGCCAACTTCCGGTTTAATGACGTCACTCGAAAACACTACAACCAGAGCCATACAACCAGTCAAGAAACACGTTTTCTATCAGGCAATCTCATTTTATTAGGCAAATTGAAGTTTTTACCTTTAGACGTTTTGCTTCTGTTGCCATCTTGTGAGCTCCGAACTTTCCGGACTGATCCAACGTGTTTCCGCTCAGATGCTCCCAGACGTAGCTAGCACACAAAGCTAACGCTGTTAGCACCTCCCACACCACCGCGGTGCCGGTGAGTTCGACCCGGCGGTGCTGGTTCGGTAAGCTCCCTCCTCACACCGTGGTGAAGTTAGTTTCACGTCCGATTCAGCGGTGTGTTTTTGTTTTACTGCTCTTTGACCTGGTGCTGGTTCCGTGAGCTCCTCTCCGCATAAACAGTAGGTTCATTTAGGGACTGTCAACAAATTAGACCCAAAGACGCATGAAAAACGAAAACTAAAAATATCTTCCATGTTATGTAAACTGCGGAACAAACGCTAACTCAGTTGTACTACACTAGAAAAAATAGAACACACTATTTTTTTTAAATGACTGCAATACACCTCATGTCATCTTCCATGTCATGTAGCCTAGTGACACAAAACAAAGTGGTGTCAGCAGAAAGAGACAAAAAATATTTAGAGTCTTGATTTATTCTCTGTCTTCCAACATCAAACTGAAAAACGAATGATTTACAATCTTTGATCTGCTCTTTTTAAATCTGTCCCTTTCACAATAAGAGCACATTCTGGCATGAAAGTGTCTGCCACACACGTTTTTCTTGACAGGGAAAAAAAAAACATTAAATAATAATCAAATATTTGATCATATTTTAACACGTCTTATGTTATCATTAAAAGTTTGTGAAATGATGTAGATTTTTTTTTCCCTGCAGGTTAAATTTCATGTAGTGCAATCAAATCAATGTTGATTGTTTTATAATAATAAAATAATAATAATAATTTAATAGAATAGTCAAATAATGCACGCCTGAGAGAGATTTGATGGTTTTCCAGAATCTTTATAGGGTCGTTTAGATTTTTGGACGTCTGAGATTTTAAAAAATAGTTACGTTTTGCTGCTTTGATGGCAGTTGTGCATTTATTCCTCAGCTGCCAAAATTTGTGGAGGAGTTGGAAACATCATTGTTAGAAAAGTGTGAAACTAAACCTTTTCATTACTACATGTTCTTGGACGATATTTGGGGAGTCTGAACCTACTCAGAGAGGGACTTTGAATGATAAATGGTAAATGAACTGTATTCATATACAGTGATCCCTCAGCTATCATGGGGGGTACGTTCCAGAGACCCCTACGGTAGGTGAAAATCCACATAGTGGCATTATCTATATCTTGTGTAATTCCTTGTGTATTTTCCTTTGTACTGAAACTCTGGCACAACAATTTCCTGCGGTATCAGGGATACACCAATCCACTTTTTTCACTTCCGATACCGACATCTGAGGTTTAGTATTGGTCGATACCGATCTGATACAGAAAAACTGTGCTGAATTAACAAAAATAAAAAAATAGCCTAAATCATGTCATCTGGACATATTTCTGAAACAGGTCCAGATGACGTGATTTAGCCATTTTTGTTGTCGTCTACCTGGATGATTGAGCTTATAAACCCAGTGCTGAAATAGATCCAGATGGCTGATCCTTTTGCTCTCTCCATTTTGAAAACAATCTGCGGCGAGTTCGCTAGCGCATGACGTCACTCAGAGCACAAAGCATAGAATTAGAGTGAATAGATCTGCCCAGTCATGGATCGGTCGCTTTGTCACCGATTCCAGAATTTTATTTTATTTTTAATATCAGGACCGATATTGGTATCGGATCAGTGCATCTCTATGCAGGATCAATAAAGCTCCATCTTATCTTATATTTATTTTATTATTTATATATATTTAAGGCTTTATAAACTTTTCCCACACTCTTGTTAACCTTTCCCACTTTCTTATTAACACTTAATTTGCTCTAAAACACTTTGGCGATTGCAATGAAGATGATGACGATGAGATGAATGTACAGTCTTGCACAACATACAGTACAGTACGCACAAAAAGCTGGGTTTAAAAAAAAAACAGCGATATAGCAAACCTCAAAAAGTGAATCGCAATATAGTGAGGGACTACTGTAGCGCCTTTCTATCTAGTGAAAATACTCAGAGCGCTGTACAACTCAACCTGTGCCCTCGTTTATCCACACAGCACTCCTACATCTCTGCAAAGCTAATCTGAATGTGTAGAGACTAATCAGAGCTTTATCACATTCATACACCGATGGGACAGTGTCTTGTCCAGGGATACTTCAACATGTGACTGCTGGTGGAATCGAACCCCCAACTCTGTCATTGGAAGACGACTAACCACTCAGCCACAGCTTCACCTCTGTTTTATCTGCCCTCGTTGAAAACGTCTTGGACTCACTGAACACACATAATCCATCTATAAAACTTAAAGCCACTAAAAATTGCACAAGCGATTTCTAGGTCACTACTTAGAGTTACAGTTCAAAACTTGCCACAAGTTGGACATTAAAGTCTTTTTTTTTAACTGACACACACATTATTATAAAGCTAGCCACCACCCAAAACACACATGCTGGATTAATCAAGTCATAACTACTGACGTTTCACAGAATTGGCACACAGCTATATGACTGTAAAGCTGCAACCAGGTTATGTGTTCAGCTTTGTCCACAAGAGGGTACTCAAGGTCCTTCCTGAGAAAATGTCTGCAAACATTCCAGCAAACCAGACCTACGGCTGTGACGCCTGTTCTTCCTTTTGTGACTTGTTCTCTTTCTGCAGTCCAGTTAGTCAAAAATGTAAAAAGAGATCTTTGAGAAATTCAAAGAAGAAAGCCTAATTCTAACAAATCGCAAAATTTTCGCGGCTTGCAGAAGAAGTAAAAAACTTGAAAGACCATTTATGTAGTTCGTGCTAAATTAAAACCACAAACGGCCCCAAGACCAGACGTCACCATGAGTTTTTTTTTTTTTACAAAACAAAAAATGGATGCAAAACAAATTTGACAAAAAGTTGTTTGTAACTGAACGTACGGACAACCCAAAGTCAAAAAACAGTATCTGGTCACATGTGAGCTCAGTGTGTGGATGAGACGGGCACCACCACGTTGACCAGAGTCACACAACACAGATACAACATTCTGAGAAAGAAAGAGAAACGTTCTCTTCTTTTTTTTTTAACCGTGGTGGAAGGCAGTGAGGGCCACGCACTGCAGACAGATCCAACGTGGTCTGTGGCTCAGAGGAAGAGAGCTCAGAAGGTCTGGATTAACAACTTGGACACCACCACACCCAGAGAGCTGAACGAAAGGCGATGTATTGCTGATGTGATTTTTATTGTCTGTTTTTTAAATCTTTTTTATTTAAAAAAATCAATAAAAAATTGAGACTGTGACCGATGACCATTAACCTAAATGTAAACCATGACTCTAAACGTAACCCTCTGACCTTTGACCCTAACCCTAACTGTTAGGCCTAACACAGACTTTTGACCCTAACCCTCTGACCTTTGACCCTAAATCTAACTGATAACTCTGACCACAAACATCCTGACCTTTGACCCTGCACTCAGACCATGACAATGACCCCCCTGGCCCATCGCATCACAGGACACCTCCTCGAAGCTCTTTGTTGAGTTGGGTCATAACAGGAGGCTTGGGGTGGGCGTGTCAGGGTGCGTGCATGGGGAGACAGTGCGGACAGTGCACAAATTCTGTCGCCAAAGACGATAATTAGATTTTTTTTTAAAATTAGGATATTTTAAAATCCTAATTAAAAAATAATCCAAAACCTAACTCAATAAAAAGCAAAACCCTAATTTGAAAAAAAAACCAAAACTTAACTAAAGAAAGAAAAACCCTACTTTAAAATAAACAAAAGACAGAACTCAACAAAAACATAACTCAAAACACAAACCAAAACTTAATGCAAAAAAAAAAAAAAAAAATCAAAGTCCTGACTCAAAAATACACAAAACTTATGTTTAAAAAAAAAAAATTCATTAAAGCCTAATTGGAAAACAACCTGAAAACTTAATGCAAAAAAATAAATAAATAAATAAAAAATTGTAACTTGAAAAAAAAAAAACCCAAAACGTAACAACTAACAAACAAAAACAGCAACAGCTTACCTCGAAGGAGCAGGTTAGTCAAGAGTCGGACCATTTTACGTCATTTAACAGAGGAACTGAACTGTTTTCCTAATTCAATCACCAGGTCTGGAAAGTAACAGAAGACATTTGCTGATGTTTTCATGAACGATGCTGCAGGTACTGGATGTTGATCGCTTACTTGCCAAACAAACTCTCAGCAGACTGTGCCAATCAATGAACCATAAAACTGATGATTGTTGCTGATATAAAGAAACATTTATATGTTTTTACAGCTTCAAGGCAACTGTTCTCCTCCCACTGTGAATTATTTAGTCAGGACTTTAAGGAAATGACCCCCAGGTGACCCCTTTCCTCTCAGGACCAATCAAGACCCCACAGAACCTCCAACAGGACATGACACTCCCTGACTCTCTCACTCCCATGAACTTAAATGGTTCATTTATAATGTTGATTCTGTTAAAACTGTCTTCTAATCTTCAGTAAGGAAGCTTACTCTGAAAATGCTTTAATAATCTTGTTTTCTTTCAGTTACCGCTGAAGACGAGCAGAGAAAGCATGGATTTGATCTGGCGTCGGTTAAAGGCGGCTGTGCTGCCAACGGCGCCACCGTACCATCCACTGTTGAGGAAAATCAATTAGTTTTAATTTAATTGTTGTGGTGGTGAAGTTTTACCTTCTTTGTAAACCACTACCAGCACTAACTCTGGTGGAACAGTCTATTCAGTTCAGTTTAATTACGTCACAACACAAGTCGTCTCAGGGAACTGCACAAAAACATTCATGCACATTATAAAAGACAATTAGTAAAAGTTATCTATCTAAGGAAGCAGCTGGTTGAGTTGAGTCTTCACTTTGTCACAGTCTCCCATCCTGAGCGAGCATAAAGGCAACAGTGGAAAGGAAAAACTCCCTTTAACAGGAAGAAACCTCCAGCAGAACCAGACTCAGAACGAGCGGCCATCTGCTTCAACCAGCTGGGTTTGAGAGAAACAGGAGGGAGAAACAAACAGAATGACAGGTGCATGTGTTCTTTCTTTTAGAAGAAAGACAAAAAAAACATGTTCAGATATAAATATTACAGCTATGATCATGTTGAGTAGAACATGTGAAGAAAGCGGCAGAGTGAGGAAATGTGTCTCACCTCTTCCTCGTTTCATGATATACATGATGGATTGTTGCTTTGGTACATCTCATATTTTAAATGTGATATTTCTAAACAAAAGTTTGCCATTTTGTTCTAACAGATAAGCTGCTGTCTGCATCCCAACCATACGTACAAATGAAATAAAATCACAGAACAGTTTTAAAAGTCATATTAAGCTAGCATGACTAATTGTTTTGTTTGAAAAAAAAAATCATCTTTATTTAACCATTTTAATTTTATTAACTTCATAAGGTCCAAGAAAAGTTGTATTTCAACCCCTGCAGTCATTCAAACAGCATTTTGAAGTGCTTTACTTTTTCTGTTATTACAGTCATAACGTCATGGTCTTGTTTAAACCCAAATGCAGACGGGACTCCTCAGGAATAAAGTAAAATACTGTTTTATTTGAATAAACTAAAGGGCCGATGTGGCAGCAAAACATTCTTACAGTGCTTAACGAGGAGGCATGGAGGATAACGGAACATGACGCCCTAACGGGACAATCCACAAATAAATGAGCAGACACAAGGATGAAGGACACAAGGGAATGATCACAAACACCTGGTGAAGGGTATCGAGACCCAGGTGACAGAAGCAGGAGTGGGAACTTGAATTCATTGAGGAAAACCACTGAGAAGGGCAGGATAGACAACAAGAAAACAAACTGCACAGATCCTCTCTATGTTTATAGACATAAGTAATCGGATTAAAAATGCATCATGTAAACGCCCTGTTTGGATTATTCTGAGCTGAATCAGCTCGATCCGAATGAATTTGTAATCTGAATGAGAAATTCATCATCTGAACGGTAGTTCCTCGCTGCTTCGCGGTTCGTTTATTGCGGTTTTTCTAAGAGTGGACGTGACGCACAGTTGGCTGATTGATGGATGAGCTGCTCGATCGGCATGGGTTTTTATTTAAAATAAATTATTTTAAATTATTTAGCACCTGCTGCACATTTTTGCAGCCCAGAGCTGCAGAAAAAGCCTCCTCCTGCACCATTGTGCAAACTACAGCAGGATAAACGTCTTGCTGCAGCTGATCAGCTGTTCTCCGTGCAGAGCGGAGAAGTGGGCGTGGCCAAGAGCACTTGCAGCTGGCAAAGAGCAGCGGAGGCAGGGAGCTGAAATCCTGACATTCTGTGCTCTTACAGTGAAACGCTGGAGATGGAAACCGAAGAGCCACAGATTGGACCAGCAGATCTGCAGCAGGCAAAGAGAACAGGGGAGGCAGCAGCTAGCTAGGCGTTGAGATCAGCAAGTCTACAGCAGGCGTTGAGATCAGCAAGTCTATAGCAGGCGTTGAGATCAGCAAGTCTACAGCAGGCGTAGACCAGCGAGTCTACAGCAGGTATAAAGACCACAGGGATTGTAGCAGATGTAGAGACTACAGGGACTGCAGTTTAGAGAACACCACAAAGGCTTCAGCAGGTGTGGAACCCTCAGAAGACATGGGAACCACAGGAGACTTGGGAACCACAGGAGGTCAAGAACAAAAGTGAGAAGTGTTTTCCAGGACTCACTCTGGGGTAGAGTGAGAGACGTCTTTCTGGACCCTCTTTAACAGGGGTCTGCAACCTTTACAATCAAAAGAGCCGTTTTGCGCCTTCGGTCACTAAATCAAAAGTGTTCAGAGCCGCA
>JARVGV010000002.1:5465737-5476049 GCA_031762435.1 Hypsolebias longignatus
CTGCCATGTGCTTTCGGTTTCGAGTTACGGCTCTAAATCCGGACTTACGGCGCCACGTGCGTTCGGCTCCGACTTACAGCTGAATCGAGTTACGAACCGTTTTTAGGTCCGGAACCCGTTCGTAAGTCGGGGACTACCTGTAAAAGAAAGGATTAGCATTCCTAGCATCACTGGTGGACAATTATTCACATTCTGACTCACACTTAGATCTGTAAATTACCATAATAAACTACATTACAGTATTGCTATTTTAATACCCAGAGTAGTACAATTCAAAGTAAGAGAGTCACACACAGTTAAGTAAAAGGTAAGTGCTTTTATTTACAGGTGATGGAATGGTAGGGAGCACAGGAGGATATGTAGACAATAGATATTGGTGAGTATAATCCTTATTTGATCTTGAGAAGTCAGAAGTGAATGAATAGTTTAGCTTAGAGTTCTCTCTCTTGCAGATCCAGAGTGAAGGATGAAAGAATCCAGGATCTGACAAGGCAGAGGTGTAGGTGAGTAGCAGGTTTGATGGAGAATGGCAGGGCGGACTCAAGGTTGACAGGAGTTATGGCACAGAGATTTCACTAGGAGATCCAAGGAGGATTTAAACACCAGGGGGCCAGGATGAAAGGCACAATGAAAATTCAAGTTAAGTTATTTCTCACAGAGAGAATTTTGGCTCAAGCTGTAGAATTGTTATGAATCATATCAAATGTTCCAGTGGTGAGAAGATCATTTGACCACCCTTATATACCCAAGTCTGTAATGAGACTGGCATCAAGGATGAATGACCTAGGGATCCAAGATTGTTTGTCTGGAACATATCCTTCCTAGTCTATCCAATCTATGTTATTGGAGGCTGTAACCCTTGAAGCATACATCTAGATAGCAGCATACAGTGAAGACCAGAGGGTGATTGTCAAGTCAGGGAGGTGGAGAGAAGTTGGCAGGAGGGCACAAGACTAGTTTAACTTGAGAGACATGAAATTTTGGATAGATTCTCATAGATGATGGTAACTGGAGTCCGAATGTAGGGTGATTAATGATTTTAGAACTGGGTAATGGACACTAAAGAACCTAGGGGCCATGTTTCTGAGAGTGTCTTAAATCTGGATGTCATATGGAGAGTCATACCTTCAGGCCATCCTAACCGTTGGGAGCTGGGGAGCCTTGTCTGTTGGCAAACATTTATATTGCTTCACAGTGCACATAAAGGCTTCCTTTGCTTGATGCCAGATTTTTGGTCATCAACAGAAATGATGCTGTACAGAGGGAATTGAGATGACAGACTCCTGGCTAGGCAATAACCATGATGAGTATCCCAGGGAGGCCTCAAAAGGGGAAAGTCCAGTTGCAGATGAAATGAGTGTGTTTTGAGCATATTCAGTCCAAGCAAGATGTGTACTCCATGTGGATGAGTTATTGTCAGTCATGCACCTTAAAGCTGCCTGCAGCTCCTGGTTACAACATTCAGTCTGACTGTTGGACTGAGGGTGGTAGCTAGATGTTAGAATGGAGGAAGCCCCTGAGACACTACAAAAAGCTTTCCAAAACTGGAAAAAAAAACTGGGGACGATTATCTGAGACAATGTCAATACGGTTGCCATGGACGCTAAAAAATATGATTAACCAGGAGTTGGTCTGTCTCTAAATCAGTTGGGAGCTTAAAGAGAGGGACAAAATGGACAGCTTTAGAGAATCTTATCAATGATAGTGAGGCTGACTGTGTTACCTTCCAAGGGAGGCAAACCGGAAATGAAGTCCAACACAATGTGGGACTAAGGGCATCCAGGGGTAGGTAAAGGGAAGGAGAAGGGAAGTCTGAGATTGTCATCATTGTATGTTCCCATACAATGATTAAATTAGTTCTCTGCATTCAACCCATCAGATGTGAGATACACCCAGATGAAGTAGTGGGTCGCTACAGTACGTAGGCACCCGGGGAGCAATTAGGGATTAGATGTCTTACTCAGAGACACCACGACATGTGGGAATGGCTGGGAGTCGAACCGCAACTGTCTTGTCCCAAGTCGGCTGCCCTACCCCATCTCGGCCCCAACCAATAAAGGCTGAAGGAGTCCCACCAGAGGTTAATTACTACTCATGCTTCATGTTCAGGTAGGGCAGTTGGAAAGACCACAAAAAGGGTCTTCTAGTGAAGGATAACATATGTCTGGAACCAGGATGACAAGAGGTATTGGTCCATTCTAGGACCTTCCCTTGACAGGCTCAGGGACAAAGAGTTTACCAGGAGGACCAGGACTAGAGTCAGGTTCATCCTTTTGATCCTCCTTGATCAGCCTCTCAGTGTCCCATGTCATAACTTAAACCGTGAAGGGAATGGAAATGTTTTCCTCTGGCAAGATGATCAGTGGACGGGGACTGTCAGGTGAGAGAATCAGGTTTAATATTCTTGGACTCTGGCCTATGTGATAGTAAAGTTAAACCTAGTGAAGAATAGTGACCATCAGGCCTGTCATGAGTTCATCCTTTTAGAATTTTGGATTTAGATTAAATTCTTGTTCCCAGTCCAAATGAAAAATGAACTGTTTGAACCCTCATACCAATGTCTCCACTCTTCCAAGGCTAGTTTAGTGGTTGATAGTTCACAATTTCCCACATCATAATTCTCTCTTTGACCTCGGAGAGATTACTGCTCCGACTCCAGAGTCTGATGTGTCAACCTCCACAACGTACTGGCATTTCATGTCAGGATGAGTCAAAATAGATTCAGATGTAAATAGCCTCTTTCACTCACAAAATGCAGAGTCAGCCGCAGGAGTCCAGGAGAAAGAGCATAGTGTAGATGTGAGTTGTGTGAGAGGGGCTGCCGTGTGACTGTGGTCCTTGATAAAACGCCTGTAGAAGTTAGCAACTCCCAAAAAAACACTGGAGTTGTTTACTGTTCTCTGGAACAGACCACCCGGCCACAGTCTTGATCTCTTCCAGATCCATCCAAACCTGCCCACTCGAAAATTAAACCCAAAAGTGACAGGGAGGAAATGTGGAACTCACATTTCCCAAACTTAATCAATAACTGTTTCTCCAGTAGGCATTGTAACACTTCTCTGACATGATCAGTAAATTGCTCAGGATCCTTGGAGTTGATGAGAATGTCATCTAATCAAACAAACACAAAAATATTTAGAAAGTTAACAAGAGCTTAGAAACTGGTGGGGGCACTGATTAAACCAGAATGCATCACAATGTATTTAAATGGCCCAGGGGGGTCCTGTAGGTTGTTTTCCACTCATTTCCATCTTTGATTCTCACCAGATGGTAGGAATGTCTGAAGTCCAGCTTAGAAAAAATGGTGACTGGATTTAATTGTTCATGAATTGAATCAATAAGAGGCAAAGGATGCTTATTTTTAACAATGATCTGATTTAGGTCCTGGTAGTCTGTACAAAACCTTAATGTCTTGTCCTTCTTATCAACAAAGAAAATACCAGGTCCTATAGGTGAGGTAGGAGGGTCAAATTATACCAGAAGCCAGGGACACATTGATGTAATTGCACATGGTCTCCTTCTCAGAGAGATTGTACTGTACAATCTGCTGGTAGGCAGAGGGGCATCCAGAAAGAGATTGATGGCACAGCCATATGGTCTATGGAGAGGCAAAGATAAGGTGTTTGCTGGACACAGAAGCAAGATTATGATAAATAGATAGGATTTTAGACAGGTAAACTATCTCTGGGATCTCTGGATCTTTACCAGAACTGGTAATGGCTGAGCATAAACAAGTCTCTAAACAGAACTCCATCCCTCTATCATTTTCTTAACCCAACTGATTATAGGTTATGTTTAAGAAGTCATGGGTAGCCTAAAATAAATTGTGAAGTAGGGGAATCAAAAAACAAATAACTTATCCTCCTCATGGACGGTTATCAGAGATGACTCGATTTGGTTAGTAATCTTGGTTAGAGTCTGACCTTTCAGGGCAGCAGCATTGAAAGTTTGTGTAAGCTGCTTCACAGGAATCTGTAATTGTTCCACCAAATCCTTACTAATTAAATTTTGCTCAGCGCTGAAGTCAACAAGCGCAAAGATAGGTAGATTGATGTGGTTAATACAGATAATATGAGTTGGTAATATGAGTCCAGAGTCAGGAGAAACAGAAGTTCCCACCAGTATCTCCTGCCTTACTGGTGGGGTCAACCCTTTTACCCATACTGGTCAGTTGGCAATGAAATGTCCAGTATCACCACAGCAGATGCCCTCCTTAGCTCTTATTCTCAGCTGCCTTTCCTCTCAAGTAAGGTGAGCACATCCCAATTTCGTTGGTTCTGGTTTGGGTATTGGTTTGGAACTCTTTGGTGGCATGAAACCTATGAGAACCAGAAAAGCTCAGAAACCGCAAGTGGAATAGTGTCGAGATTTGTAGTCCTTTTCTCTTTGTCTCTCTCGAAGGCAATTATTGATGTATATGGCAATATTAATTAGATAATCCTGGTCCTTAGGTTTATCTTGGGTGGCAAGTTGATCATAATCTGCTTAGAAAGAGAGTACAAAAAGACCTCTTAGTGCTCTTTCATTCCAGCCCGTCTCTTCGGCCATATAGGAAACCTCTTAGAAATGTTTGGAAAGTTAAAGTCTTGATAGGGTCTGAATGCAGGTAAGCATGGGAATCATCTGGATTAATAATTAAAAAAAAAACAAAACAAAAAACCCAACTCTGATGGTCTGACATCCATTTTGCGGGCCAGGACTGAAGCTCCAGCAGTGTGGCACGCCAAACCTGGAACAGACGTAGGACTGGATACGATGAGCTGAGATGAAGGTAACAACATAACACATTTTTGTTTGTGGTGAACATCATCCCCCCAACTCCTCCAAGTTGGACTGAGGTTTACTGCTGTCTGAGGATCTGTTTGAGTTTATGTTTGTCAATACATTTAATTTTAGTAGAAATAGCGTGGTGAATCTTCTCGCTGTCAGTCTTACACTGGGAGATTGCATAGAAGCTGGAACATTCTATCATAAATGTAATACTTTAACACCCAGAGTAGTACAACTGAAGGCAAGATTGGTTAAAAGGTCAAAAGGTAAGTGCTTTTATTTACAGGCAATAGAGTGGTAGGGAACACGGGAAGATTTGCAAAGAACAGGTATTTGATCTCGAGAAGTCAGAAGTGAATGAATAGTTTAGCTTACAGTTCTCTTGTTGTCTTCAGGCCCAGAGAGGAGGACAAAAGAATCCAGGACCTGACTAAGGTGGCGGTGTACAGTAGGTGAGTAGTAGGTTTAATAGTGGCAGGATGAACTCAAGGCTGGCAAGAGTGACGACAGGGATTTCATTTGGAGTCACAAGAAGATGGTTTCAATGGATTCTCTTGGCAACATGAAGACCAGACATCCAAGGAGGAAACACCAGAGGGGGGGCAGGACTAAAGGCAAACGGAAATTCAAGTTTAGTTATTTCTCTCAGAGAGAATGACTGATCAGGCTGTAGATTTGTTACCAATCATATCAAATGTTCCAGTGGCAAGAAGATAATTTGCCCCTGGAGATCATCAGCAGGATGGAGAAAACCTACTACTCCTTTAATGCCTGCCCTTTCGCTCAGGAAGCTACAAAAACTGGTGCTTAGTGGAAAATTCCAGAAACCCCACACAAACATGTCTTTCACGCTCTTTTCTGTCTATTTAGTGTTGAACTGGATTTAGATGCGATGAGAAGGGTCAGTCTCACAATGTAAGTGTGTGACGAAAATTACCTTTATTGCCTCTCTCACCACCTGCTGACACCAAATCTGCATTGCCTGCAGTTAGAACTATGTTCCTACAGGGTATACATCAAGCTGTGCGGGATTAGTCAGAACTTTGTGGGTGGGTTTGTTTATTAAAAGTGGCTGCCGTGCGATGATCTCTGGAAGCAGTTGTGGGCTGAAGCTGTGATATAAATAATATTGATCATATAGCAATTGATCATGTAGCAAACGTTACGACTGTTCCAGTAAAAATGGTTGAGAATTGAAAGTTTTGAAGGTAGTTAAAGAACGAATGGAAGGAGGTTGGATAATTTTGTGAATGTATCAGCATGAACCGACAGCTCTCTGTGGCTGTGCTGACCGAGAGAGAGTGCTGCTCCCCGGTGAAACTGTGGCAGTGCTCCTGGGCAAGGCAGCATAGGGATGTATTCTCACACTATCTGTTGGAATCGATGGTGGTCTCTTTATGACAATTTTATAAAATAGCACTTCTTCTTGGTGAACAACAGAAATCTACAGGGCAGGGCAACCAACTCCGGACCCGAAAGTCCCAGGTTCAATCCACAGTCATTGCTCATCTCCTGGTGTCTCTGAGCAGGACACCCTGTCCTCAATTGCTCCCCGGGCGCTTTCAATAGCTGCCCACTGCTCCACCTAAGTGTATCTCAGGTGCGATGGGTTAAATGCAGAGAGCCAATTTCGCCATTGTATGACAACGCATAGCACATTATTATTATTATTATTAATAAATACCAGATCTTTATCCTCCGTCTCCTGCAACATCAACTCAAAATAAACATCCTTTCTAAAAACGGTTAAATCTGATGTGTGCTGCAACAGGAGGACTTATCAGGATTTATTCCAAGTGCTTCTTTTTGGAGTATGAAAGACCATCTTAGACTGCGTCAACTAGATCCGACATCTCACATCTTGTTAAAGTATAGAGGAGCCTTTAGAGACGCTCTCTGATGTGCAGCTCTTAATTTCTCACTCCTTTGCTGTGAGTTGTCTACTCTGCACACTTTGAAAGCCAGACTCGACCAACAGGAAAATAAAACAATATTGCCATGAACAGAGTCACACAGAGGTATTGTTGCATTTCGACAACAGAGCTCTATCGGATTTAAAGGAGATAAATGTACCATAAAACAGGGAGTTGTGTTGCTAAGCTTTACAGAAAACAAAGTTGTAAGTTTCAAAAATAATTCCTTGAGTCTGAGTTAATTGTATGTCGCAATAAAACTGCTCAAGCGCAAAAGGGAATTTTGAATTAGTCATCTGTGCAGAAAATGGAAACTATTGTTTTTCTTACTGTGTCACATGACATTAAGATAATCATTAAAGCATTCAGCTTTGGTTGCAGATCAGTGTAGGAATAAAAGCACACTGCTTGTAGAAGTTTATGTAATAATGCTGCGATGCAGTTGGTAGAGCTGCCGCCTCACGGCAAGGTCGCCGGGTTGTATCTCGGCTGGGGATCTTTCTGGGTGGAGTTTGCATGTTCGCTCTGTGCATGTGTGGGTTTTCTCCGTGTACTCCGGTTTCCTCCCACAGACCAAAAACATGCATGTTAGGCTGATTGGTGACTCTAAATTGTCCCGTGAGAATGAGAGTGAATGGTTGTTTGTCTCGTTTGCCTCCATGTGTCCCTGTGATGGACTGGAGACCTGTCTAAGGTCTCTTGCACAGTGATACAGTGATTGCTGGATATGGGCACCAGTGACCCCATGACCCGAAAAGGAAGAAGCAGGTAAAGAGAATGATGGATGGATGGTAATAATGCTGTCCTGCAGTGTAGATTTGCAGGCTCAGACTTTTTTTTCAAATTCACTTGATTACTATAAAGCCTAGTAACCAAAACTTAGTCTCATATCTGAACAGAGTTCTTGACTCTTGTGTTGGAAATGTTTTTGTTTCTTGCTATTTTCTCTGTAAAGGGATATTGTCTAATTGTATTTTTTCTATTACAGAATTAAACTGAACGTGATTGAAACTGTGTAAAGTTTTGCCCATCAACGTAAAGTTGGTGAGACTTTTTCTTCATATCAAATGAAAAAAAAAACCGGAAGTGAAGCAAATCCTTTCATTTATTTCTAACCCATTTTGTCCCACTTGTCTTCCACAGGGATCTACTCTTTACTCCAGTCGGTGTCTAAAGGTGAAAAACAAACCCAAAGCCGAGAACTGCTGTGACATGGCAGAGGTGAAGGACTTCTTGTTGACTGCCCTCCACATTCGTGGTGGGAAACTGCCTGCGCCATTACATGAGCTGACTGGTTTGATTGAACCTGATACCGTTCGGATACTTGCCTTTCTCATAAGACTATATTAACCCCATGATTTTGAAAGTGACAAAGCTCTAGCTGATAACCTACAACCTTCCAACCCTGCACCTCCAAGCCCTGGATTGTCTGGCTCCGAAAGGTCATCCATCAGAACCTGCTGCTTCTTCAACCCTGTAGGGAAAACTGCTTATTTATCAACTTGTTTTTCAAGTCCCCTGTTGATTTAAGGTTTCCTCTTCAAAGAGCAAAGCTGAGAGTGATTGCTGCCCGGGACATCTTTTAGAAACTGAGACATGATTTACTACCTCTGGCGACCCACATGTCAACCACATCATCAACAGTTTCCTAGTTTCCTCTAATCCTGAGATTTTCCAAAGAAATATTAGTGTTAACCCTCGTAGCTCCAAAGTTTAGCCTGGTTTAAATATGTTTCCAAAGGGTTGCGTAATGATGTACTTATTTATTGATGGCACTCAGCTGCTGCCGTACCTGCAGCAAACTTGTTTAAAGCAATCTTTTAAGAGCACCTTTACTCATGGGTCACATTTAGAGAAGAATTTGTCTACTAACACATTGTAGACCTGAAAACACCATCTATTTTTTTTTTTTTTTTTAATAACGCACCTGGTTTCTATCTCCATCAGTCACTGTGGCGGGGTGCACCCTGGACAAGTTGCAAGTCCATTAAAGGGCTGAAAACACATTCTGCTTGAAAATATTACTTTTTCTTGTACATTGTTGTTGGAATATATGATTCTGGCAATTCTGAAGGTGTAAATTAATTACAAAAAGTAAAAAAAATAATAATAATCATGCTGCTTTAAACTAACTTACATACACACTGTTAAAATTCGCAATGAAATTCTGCTAACCAGCACCAGGAATGACTTCTATGGATCAACACTTTTGGTTAAAACTAAGGTGAGTTTTTAGAAACTCGGGCATTGTGCACATGAGAGAGAACCATGAGTCTATCATGAGAAAATACTCAGCAATGTCTCACATTTTACCAGGCACAGCTTGTTAATCAAGACTTTTGATGGCCATTTCTCTATAAAAGTGAAATAAACCAAATAAGTCAAAAATATATTTATAAATAACTTTTTTTTTTTTTTTTTTTTACAACATATTGGTTTTTGACTGTGAAGTTATCAAATGTACTCACAATTTTAACTCGTCCAGTCTTGACTGAGCTTTAGGGGCAGAATAATTGTGCTCTGTGCCTGTTGCAAAGTCACTTTTGTAGGGGGTGTAACAGTACAAGTACTCGTACTGACGTCAGGGTCCAGTACATGCAATCAGATGAAGAATATAATGGTCACAGGCATCACTCCCATCTAAAATTTGATTTACCCACCCTTATTTTCGCCAACTGTCATGGAACAGAGGATGATGCTGTCTAAAGCACTCTACATAGAAGCAAAGCAAGAATAGAGCAGATGCACAAAAGAGCTGTGTGTCGCAGAACAATGTGGAAAGGTTTTGTGTTTCCAGTGACCTGCAGCAGCAGTGAAGAGCGCAGGAGTACCAGCAAGAGTTGGATGTATGGAAAGTCAAAAGGGTCATTATTTGTGCTCTTTGAAACCCCATCCGGTGTTAACTCTAATACATATTCCACCAAGCATTTAATAAATGCTCAGTGTGTGAACTGCACACCAACACTCTCAAAGGAGCGTAACGTTATATTTATTTACATGGAGAAATTGTATGTTTTTGTATTAGCTTTTGTTTTGCTTTAAGTTTAGGCCAAAATAGCTAAAACCAAACACTCCTTGTTTGTACTGTTTTCTTAATAAAATAAAAGATACCTTTCAGTTTTGGAGTTTATTAGACTTTTTGTTTGACTTGTAGCCTGGAGGACAATTTCAAGTTCAAAATTAATAAGACAGTAAATTAGGGCATTTTTGTTATTTTTTTATTTGCCATTAACTTACTAGCTGACAAGTCTTACCATTGCTGTCCACATCCTGTTACTTTAGAGCAGAGGTTCTCAAAATTTTGGGGTTCAGGGACCCCCTCATAACTCTCGTCTTTATTAAATCCTTTTCTTCAATTTGTCACTTTAATGCAATGGAAGTATTTGTGTAAAATAAATACTTAAGACGCGTTCTTTAATAGTGTTGATACAATTTATACTTTTAAACATGGGGGATTTTTCATTCAAGACTCTTAATTAACAACAATTTTAATTTCAACTTCCAAAAATTACAGTTTTGAGAAAATTTACAGCATCAATCAATTTAAAACTTTACCTATTCACATAATGAACATGAACGTATCGCCACTTCATCAAATTATTACAGAAAACTCTTTACAGAAAACAAAA
>JARVGV010000002.1:5574339-5584667 GCA_031762435.1 Hypsolebias longignatus
TAGTTTCGGTTTCGATTTCCGGCTGTAGATGCGGACATACGGCGCCATGTGCGTTCGGCTCCGACCTACGGCAGAATAGAGCTACGAACGGTCCTTAGGTCTGGAACCCGTTGGTAGGTCGGGGACTACCTGTATATAAATAAATTGAATTAAATTTACTTTAGGCTTCCATTAGGTGAAGTTATTAAACAGCATGGGATAAATTTTCATTGTTGTAGTAATGATGCTCAGTTACATTTACCCATGAAACCCATTGTATCCAATCAGTTACATAGATTTGAAGCATGTCTTAAAGACATAAAAACCTGGATGACCCTTAATTTTCTGCAATTTAAACTCAGACAAGCATCAAATCATCAGACAAGCATGGCCCTGAGCATCTTAGGATTGAACTTTGCAGTCTTTCACTTCTACGAGATAGCATTAATTTGGCTTCCAGTTCTAATGTAAAATGGTGCTATTTTTGATCAGGATGTATTTTAACTAGAGCTCAACAGATATATTGGTAGAGATGATATTTTATGACAATATAGGTCTTTGGGGACCTATTGGGATAGGTAATAATGATCCCATTATTCGCTGATTTAAGAACGTCTAATTTTAACCCCTAAAATTCTGGAACCCAGCCATAATTATACAATGTATCCAGCAGAGGGTGAATGAAGACTACTTTCAAGTCATGGCCATTAGGTTTTACTTTCAAGGCAGATGAAGCAGGGAGCAACTGTGTTAAAATTGGGAACAGAGTGTGTGTTCCAATTATAGGGGCATCACTTTCCTTAGCCTCCCTGGTAAGGCCTATTCAGGGTTAGTGGAGAAGCAAGTCCATTTGATGGTCAAACCGGATTCAGGAGGAAGAATGCAGGCTCTGTCCTGGATGTGGAACACTGGCCTAGATCTTTATCCTCACTAGAGTCCTCAAGGGGTCATAGAGTTTGCCCACGTGTGTTTTATGGACTTGGTGAAGGTATTCAACTGTGTTCCTCAAAGGGGGTACTCCGTGAGTAAGAGATTGAGAGTCAGTTGGCATGGGCCACTCAATGCCTATACACGTCGTGCAAGGTTTTAATTCACATTACCTACAGTAAGTCAAACCCCTTCAGGGTAGGAGTTGGAATCTACCAGGGCTGCCCACTGTCACAGATTCTGTTAATAATTTTATGGACAGATTTCCATGCAGCTAAACACTAGAGGGAGTCTGGTTCGGTGGTCTCAGGATTCTGTCTCCATTTCTTGAGGATATAGTCCTGTGGGCCTAATTGTGCTGTGATTTCCAACTCTCACTGGAGAGGTCTGCAGCAGTGTTAAATAGCTGGGATGTGGATCACTACCCTCCAACTTTGAGGCCATGGTCCTCAGTCGGAAAAGGGTGGATTGCCCTCTCCAGATTTGGAGTGAGGTTCTGTCTCAAGTGTATTTTAAGTATTTTGGGGTTTTGTTCACAAGTGAGGGAAGAATGGAGGGGAAGATCAACAGACGGATCAGTGAGTCTTCCACAGTATTGTGGACGCTGTGCCAGTCTGTAGTGGTGAAGAAGAAGCTGAACTGCAAGGCAAAGTTCTCTGTTTACTAGTCGATCTATGCTCCTACCCTCACTTTTGGTCACAAAATTTGGGTAGTGACCAAAAGGACAAATTTGTGGATACAAGTGGTTGAAATGAGTTTTCTTTGCAGGGTAGCTGGATTCTCCCTTAGAGAAAGGGTGAGAAGTTCAGTTATCCATGAGAAACTTGAAATAGAGCTGTTGCACCTCCACATTGAGAGGAGCCAGTTGAGGCGGTTCGGGCATATGGTAAAAATGCCCCCTAGACACTTCCCCAGGGAGGTTTTATGGGCATGCTCAACTGGATTTGGGGTGTGAGGGGCCAGGGGTGATGCAATTATTTGTAACCCACAGTAAGTTGTGTTAGAAATTTGATTATTTTAAACAATTCAAGCAGTGAATCAAAGTTTCCTCACAGTGAATTTAAAAGCAAAAATTGGATAGAAAATATTCATGTCTATCTTGAGTGAATTATAGCACTAAAGTCTTCTGATACTGTTGAGTCAGATTTTTGCACTCCACCCTCCAGTTTTAGATTAAAAAGCTCCCCAAACAGAAGCAAAACATCTTCAGCTACAGAACAGAAGTTGAGTTCCATTATTTTTAAAATTGTGATTCAAATTTCATGAAGGCAATACACATTACTTTCCTAAAATGCATGGCTTTTTTTTTTTTTTTTTTACCTGATTGGTATCTTTATGAAGGAGAATTTATGAAACATATTTACAGAAGTAATTTCAAGGGAAATAAATTAAATAAAAAATGTTTGCCTCACCATAATCACAGTCTTAGCAGAGCTGTGTCTGTAGCACAGGCTGTGGTGGGCAAGAAGTCCCAGAAATATGTAGAATGTCACTGTGGCTAGGTTACGAAGGTCCAGAAGCGACTCCACCAGAGGAATGGTACCCATGGTCCAGTCGCAGCAGAGTTCAGATGGATTCAGCAGAAGCCAAGCATTCACCGGAAGCAAGTAGTTGAAAGTCATTTGTCTTGTGGGAGAAGAACTGACTGCTGCTGGGTTATCAAATCTAAAAGAGGATATAAAAAGATAAATCGCTCTTTAGCAAATAATGCATGGGGCAGGGAGAGAAGAAAAACATGTATAATATTGTACTGTATACAGACAGAGCAATCTGAGAAATGATCCTACAAAGACAAAAAAAAAGTTTAACTGGCATGTTTACCAGTGGGGGTATAATGGTGCATGCATTTGTACTGAACCATCACAGTACAGGTGTTTGACACATGTACATTGAAGTACACAAGAAATATGTTACTCACAGATGACCACTGCTCCTCTTTACATATGAATGCATGTAAAGGCCCTGTCACAATATAACAATTTAAAGAACTAATGCCAACATTTGCATGAATAAAATGTTAAACATGCTGGTGTAAATAATACAAGTTGTATAATATGCTGGTAAAAAAACAAACAGAAAAATTATATTTAGTGTTCAGTACAAAAAAGCAAAAAACATGTATTGCCTTGTACCTTTTCCCCTTTTGATCTAACACAAGACACTTCCTCCTGTTAAGGTCTGTTAACTTCACAACAGCTACTATATCTATCTATCTCTGAGATTAATCAAATGGTGAGGCTGAATCACTGCTTATCTTTTCATAGAATGCTAAAATAAATAAAAAAAACATTTAAAAATATTTCAATGGTTCCTTAAAAATGTTTCAGTAAAACATAAAATAATTGAACAATGAGATGTCATGTGCTTTAATTTGATAAGGCATAGATAAGAGAATGTAAAAAGCTGAAAGCACGTCATCTTCTGAAGAGTGCTGTAGAGAAGACAAATTAAATTGCAACGCATTCAATAAGTTAAATATATGACCAAAAACATATTAAGTGGAAAAATGGCAGAGAGTAATAGGAAAATTAGCATCCATCCTTTGGCTTGTGGTAAATATTGTTGCTGTAAACTGCATTGAGAACAAAGTTATTAAAACTCTAGCATTCCTTGAAAGATTTAATATGTGTGTGTGCAGCCCACAAGTGCAAAATCATTTAAAATAATTTATTTTAAATAAACAATCCATGGCTCATCCATCAACCAGCCATTCGTGCCATGTCCAATTGAACTTTGAAAATCCGCAACATAGCGAACCCGTGAAAAATTAACCGTAGCGAGGGACTACTGTACTATTATTTCATGTGGCTACTATCACATGAAATTCCAGCTAAAATGGTAAATGGACTGCACTTATATAGCACCTTTCTATCTTGTCAAGATACTCAACGCACTTTAAAAAACAATCTGCACCCTCATTTACCCATTCATACAGCACTCTACTATATATTTATGAAGACTAATCAGTGCTTTATCACATTCAAACACCGATGGGACACACATCGAAGGCAATGAGGGGTTCACTGTCTTCCCCAGAGACACTTCAGCATGTGACTGCTGGTGGAGTCAAACCCCCAACTCGCATCGGAGGGTAACTGATCCAACCACTCAGATATAGCTGTCCCAAAGATGAAAGCTTCTTAAAAGCTGTAAAAATAACAGTTAGAGGTGTTTTTGTGTTGGCTAATGTTCATTAGCTGTGGCAGCCATAAATGGGACTGACCTCAAATGTTATTCAGATGTAGAGGTGCAATCATTTATCACTGAATTTCATTAAAATCTGTCCAGTGGTTCATATGACTTTTTGCACCTGGACTGCACTCCCATGCTATGGATATGACCATGACACACTTTTGGAGTTGCGATCATCTGCAAGTGGGCTTAGGGCGGCAGACATTTTCCCCTGGGTTTTTTGTTTACTTGAGCGCCATAGTAGGAAAACGTGTAGAGGAAAGCAAGCTGGTGTTTTGTGCAGGACCCGCAAGAGATGCAGCAAACCCATATGCAGTATCACCCCCCACCTCATTCTGCTTTCGGGCATTCAGTCTTTGAGGATTAGACTGGATGATCGGCGCGCACGGATTTATTGCAAGCGAGACACGAGGAGCTGTTGTGTCTTTGCCTTTACAAAAACATGGCTTGATACGTCTCTCCCCGACTGTGCTGTGGCTCCAGACAACTTTTCTGTCTACCAGCTGTATCACGTGTGCCGCTGCCTTGCCATCATGTTTCAGTCCATCTCAGGGTTGCTCACTGCCTGTGCAAGTGGCCTGTCTGGCAACCTGTGTGGTGTATGTTGTGTGCAATATGGATCATGTGCATTTAAGCAGTGTTACTGCCTGTGAGGTACTTATTTGTACAGACTCATCCTACTCTCACCATTGCATTCTACCATGTTGTTTATTATATTTATTTTGGACCTTGTAGACGTTGTATTTCTTTTTCACTTTTTGGTGCTTTGTTTTGTACTTTTGTTGCATGCTGTGGTATTTATTGTTTATTTTAAATTTTATTTTATTTTTTTAATTTTTGGTGAGTTGAGACGGTTCTTCTTGTCCTGAGCATTTCATTGCATTGTTGACCTTGTGTTGACTTGCATATGACAAATAAATAATAATCATAATCATCATGTTATTTTGGCAACCCAACAAGCTAACAACTGTACACACAAATACATAGACATGAGCAAAAATATTTTTGTCTTTAGCAGTGGGCAATAAATATAAGTACATGTATAAAGAAAGTTATAGCCATGTGACAAGTGATAATGTGCTCTAAAATGACTGAGACAGAGTTAATCCTGTGGTCACAGCTGTGTAGTCTTTACAGCTTCCTGTGATATTCCCGCATCTCTAACTCATGGTCTGTCTGTCTGTCTGTGTTTGTTGTTCCAGTTAAGCAGCTCAAGCTTGTACGTGAACTACTCTGATAGGAATAGTAGTCCAAACTTGTTCTGCCGCACTCCTTTTGTAAAATCTAATCATCAATGGAGAGGTGATAATCTTTTGAGATATTGTTATGGCTTTATGACAAAAATGCTTTTAGACAATCTGAAGTCAGGTTTAGGATTAACGCCAGATCAGGCTATCCAGGCTGATTGTTTTTTATATTTAAACTCAAATCTCATCAGGTAGAATCTTGTGCAGACGATCAATTTTAAAAAAAAAGATTAAACACAAATATTTAAGCCAGCAAAACTATTAACATTTAGACTGACAGTTTTCACATGGGTCAAAAGTTATTTTTTTAAACTACAAACTTTTTCTATCTGATTTTTTTTTTTTAAATACAGTTGCTGAAGTTTTGACTTTATGTATTTTTGGCAGATCAAGTTATTTTCAGACAGTTTAAAAGAAAAGAAAATCTCAATATGTACAAGTATGTTGTGTTACATACAGCCTTTGAAGTTGAACCCAACATGGCAACAATATGTATATCATGTCTCAAATTTACTTTAACATATAGACTAATGAAGAGATACAGTCTTTTGGGCATTTAAAGTATCTTATGAATTACTAGACAGATTTTAATGAAATTCTGGGATAGATGTTCATGTACAACAGATTATTTATGGTGTGATTTGTTTTGATCCTGTCTGTATTCTACATTATTGGCCATTTAATTTCCTGTCTGCTGTGCTCGTTTGTTTCTATTGTACAGCACTTTGGTTGGCCTTGTTGCTATTTAAAGTGCTCTATAAATAAATTGGTATGGTATGATGTGATATTTGTTGGAGTTAATCCAATTCAGGGTAACAGCCATTTATTGGTTTGGTTTCCTAAAATTGAGTCAAAAATGTGCAATGTGCCAATGTTAGAAAAATTATTGGAAGTAATTACTCTGGAGTCCAGGACTGAAGTTTGACAAAAATATGTTAAGGTTACTTGGAGCAAGATAAAGCCCTTGCATTAATCGAACGACACCCCCACAAACCACACAAGATGTCATCCTTACAGTAACTTGGGCAGAACCTTTCTCTGACAATCAACACAGAAATACATTTATTTATTTATTCCAAGTGTCCAAGAAGGAGGACTTTCTCTATTGTCTGCAGCTACTGTATATTCCATTCAGCTGGTGGAAACATAACATAGTTTTGGCTGCCTGGCCGAAAAGTATGTTTTGTTTAATTAGTGGAAATGTGAAGGAAAGTGTACAGACAAAATACTGTGTGTTGTTTTTCTTGATAGCACATGTAGACACAAAGTTTAACTTGGTAGAAAAACACTGATAATAGGGAAAAGGGGAAATCACATACTGTATGATATGCATAATTCTTCTTCAGCTGACTTCCATTTTTGTATTTCACTGCATCCAGGTGTAAGAAAGGTCACTAACAAAAAAAGTGACAGGTCAAAGTCCAAGTTGGCCATCGCCATATATATATATATAAACCGGATGACTTATAATGAGGAAACTATGCTTTCTAGTTTTTATAGTGCTAAAAGTATAGTTTCCTAAAATGGTTGAGGTAGCCAAAGATTAATCTATGTTAGTCAAGACCACCATTGGCCATTCCCATGTCCTACCATTGCACCTGGCGTTGAATGTTGGTGTTAACTCCAATTTTACTGCATCTGGTGTAGCTGATGTAATCAGATGGACTAGAGTCCTTGACACAAAAGGACAGGCAACTTCTCAACTTTGCAACAGGAAAGTTCACACTACAAATGACAAGTGATGATAGAGTATAAAACCAGAACAAGCCACTGCAATAATTTGCAGCAAGCTTGAAAAAGCAAACATCATACACGTTTTTTTTTTTTTTTTCCCTTGAGTGAAGTCAGATGCTCAGACTCTGGCAACACCAAACAAAAGTGTTAGACAATTTTCTGGAATGGCAACACAGATAAAACTGCAGGCGTTGGTTTTGCCATATCCAATAAATTTAATATCAATCCAGAACCTATAAATGACAGATTAACAGCTCAGATCCCTCTAAAAGACACCATTCATCCCACCTTGATTAATGTTTACTTAATAACGATACATCATTCAGTGGTTGAGAAGGAGCGTTTCAATGAGAGATTTGGTGAATGGATTGTCAAGGCCAAAGGAGACAGTGTAATTATCTTGGGTGACTTCAATGCCTGCATTGGGAAGGAGTGGAAATTGTAGCCCTCAGTCACTGGAAAGCATGGAACAGGCAAGGTGAACTTGAACGCACATGCTTTGACCTCTCAATAATGGGAACAATTTTCCAACTTATGAACCGTCTTAAGAATGCCTGGCAACATTTGCACTCAAAACACTGGCACCAAATTCCATAGATGCTTTTAAAAAAACATCTGAAGACTTTCCTTTTTAAACAAGCTTTTAGCTAATAGCTGTTTTCTACTTGCACTTTTGTAGAAATGTAATGTTTTTTTGTGAGGTTTTTAAATTTAGTTTATTAAATTTTTAGTTTATTTGTTTCCTGTCTTATTGTGAAACACTTTGTGATTTGTATCTATGAAAGGTGCAATACAAAGAAACATTACTTACTTAAATTGATCATGTGGTAGCAAACAAAGCAGCGAAGCATTTAGGAACGAAATCAGGAAACTCAAGAATGAACAGTTACAAGGAAAATCATCTCAGGCAGAGCAATACACAAGAAAGAAGACAGAGTTTTATGATAATCTTACTACTGTTTATGGCTTCAAATCCAAAAACCTAGCTCCAGGCTGGGGTGGGGAGATATTTCATCCGTACCCAGAACTGTGGAAGCTGCATATCTAAGTGCTGAAAGGTCCAGCTTGTCAGGCAAAGGCCTACCCTCTGCTGTGGTAGTGACAATCCAGATAGCGAGGGCATCCTCTACTAGAGGATTATATGCCTACAGATGCCAAGCCTTTGAGAAGTGGTCTGAGGTCAAGCACATTGTCCCATTTCAGTGCTCAATGAAGGATGCTTTAATGTTTCTGCAGAGGCTGCTGAACAGGTTTCTGAAATGGATGCAACTGGAACCCTGTGTACACAATTTTGTTCTAGCACATACCAGTATACCACATGTGGTGTGAATGACAAAGAAACTTTGACTTTGAAAGGTTTTTGGTTTTGCACATTTAATGTTTACCTGGTGTAATTTTCTGCCTGCCATGTTGGTTTTGATGGAATCAGACAAGGCACTCATCCTTTGGCTATGTATTTCTTCAGTATTAGACTGAACCCCATTGCCAAACCCAATGTTCTGTCCTGGGATCTTATATTGATGCTTGGGATCTTTGTGAACCTGCATTTGAACCTTTGGAGTTGGTAGATTTGAAGTTTCTTTCATATAAAGTTCTGCTGCTTTTTGCAGTGACAATTGAAAAGCAACTTGGGAACTTCCATGTTCTGTCTGCAGCATATCTTTCTAAAGTTATTCCTTAGGACTACAGCGCCATGACCTCTTAAGAGGGGTGCCCATGAGTGACATCTGTGCTGCTGTCAGCTAGTCACTGTTGTCATCGTGCTATTTGCCTTAAAGCGTGATAAGAGGTGTCTTTAGGCAGGACACGTTCTATACTTCATGTATTGTACCTTGTTCCTCTCCTACAGTGAACAGTGGTTATATGCATAGAATTACATTTTCAGGTGTCCAACAGATTATTTCACCAATGTGTGCAAGTTTTCCAAGATGAACATGACCCATAACCTCTCAAATGGCCGTAGAATGGAGGTAAACATCCTAGTCACCAGCTTTCCCACAATTCAGAAAAGAAAACGCATGTAAAGGAAATAGAAGAATCGAGGTGTGGAAAACAAATGTGCAGGGTAAATATCATATAGCAGTTGTTTCTGAATCTATAAAGGTCCTACTTAACTCACCGTCATCAAAGAAGATAACTAAGAACTTTTAATTCTTATGATCAACATTTGAGACATTGTTATTGATGTTGGCCTGAATATGTAAAAAAAAAAAAAAAAAGTATGCATGCTTTATCTTTAGATCAAGCTCTACAGATGCAAATTAACAACATCCCTCAACTGTAATTACCAAAACATATAGGGCAACCTTTTACTTTAATTAAAGAAATTTTGCAATTTTCTATAAATAAGGAACCACACTATTATGGTGGGTACAATCCTGTGTCAATTTGAATAAACATTGTGACATTAACTGTATTTCACTCGCCTTAATGGTTTCTGGATCTGTTTTTTCATTTTTGCACAAAGATGTCGAACAGATTGAGCAACTACTGCACGCACGCACGCACGCACGCACGCACGCACGCACGCACACACACACACACACACAAAACATTTTAGCAAAAAGGTAAATCTTTGATTTTCAGATTCTTTAAAAGCTTTTAGTGTCTTTACATTGTTTAAAATATAGTGTCAACAGCATTTTGTTTTAATATTTTTCTACCTGGTGAAGACAGGAAGTTGCGACTGGATGACTTGAACCCTTATGATGACAAGCAGCAGGGTGCTGATGATGAGGACAATGAGCTTCAACAGCATTTGCAGGACAACACAAGGGAATCCATCTTTACCCCGCAGGACTTGCCGCAAAGTGTCCAGCAGCATGGGCAGCGTGAACTACAAGTGACAAACGATGAGACAAGAAAAGATAGAAATTATGAATATTCATTCATTCAACATTCATTCAAGTGTTGGTTTTCAACATTCTTAATGTTTATATTTTTGGTCCAAAATAAATAAAAATAAAAAAACAATCTGTACAGTGCAAGATAAACACACACACAAAATTAAAAATATATATTTAAAAAAAAAAAAATGGATGCATTGCACCAGATTTAGTCTTAGCTATATATTTCTTTCTTTTGACATAATTTTTTTTCTGCACCCAGAGGTTACAGCGTAGATGCGCCTCACATGATCAAGGAGGACCATCAGCCTAACGATGGTCCTCCATGATCATGTGAGCAGCTGGTTTTGGCTGTCAGCAGCTAACTGGTTGATCCACTGTGAGAGGGTGCTATTTATAAGAC
>JARVGV010000002.1:5614681-5627852 GCA_031762435.1 Hypsolebias longignatus
AACCAGGTGCCCGCGGGCACCACGTTGGTGACCCCTGATTTATTATATGTGTTGTGCAATATTGGCTTATAGTTATGCAAGGTACATCAACATACATTTTATATAAAAAGAATCCTTAGTACATTTGAAGATAATTATACCGCATGTTTTGCATTTTTGTATTGGTAGATCATTTTGACTTGGTTGTTTTATAAGTAGCCCGCATGCTGAAAAAGTGTGAGCACCCCTGCCCTATATAGTCCATTGTCGTGATAAGATGGTGGTCAGCCGGCACAGTTCTGATAAGACTACAAAAGGGAAGGGGAGGGGGGTTTGCAATAGACAAAGCTTTTCCTTAGTTTACACATTTCCCAGGAGAAATTGATAAGTCGTCCTGTTCCGTGGCCAGCTGGGGAGAGGTTCAGATAACCACAGTTGTTGATTCATTCAGGCAGACTATTTTCCGTCAGCCTCGAGTCTGTACTTGTAACTTTCCAAGGTCCGAAATGGCCAGATTATGGTGCATTCCACTGGTCTGTGTTTACGAGCCTCTTCAAGATGGTGTTTTCAGGCTGACGAGTCCCAAAGACGCAGGTGACATGCGATTAAAATAACTTCCAACGTACGGTTTCGCTTGTAAATCAGCTGTTTTTGAGTCCTCCAGTACAAACCAGACCTTCACATACACAGCAGCTTGTCGAGGTCCAAATTAGCAGCGGCCGTTTTCTTCGTATGTGGATAAGCCAGGATCCCGACTATTCCAAAAACAGGAAGCCTGTTGTCATGAATCCAATTATTGGCAATTTCAGCATCCTCGGTCGATAGCAGAGGTAGACCACCACCCACCCCCACCCCGAGATGTATCCAGCTGCACATCTTGTCCAAGCAGTTGAGAATTCTCCAGGACCCTGTCGCTTTGTTGAAAAGAATTTGTAATATACGTCAAAAGTCCAGCTGGTCAGATCCAAAACAGTTTCCATTTCAGGAGATGTGCAAAACATAGGAGCTGCTCCGATACACAGACAGAGAGCAAAAAAAGCAGGAGGAAAACAGAGAGCGGGAAGGAATGTGTGCGCCTCGTTAGAGAGCTAGTGAAGAAAGGAAAAAAAAAAAAGAAGAAGAATTATCAACATTGATGTCGCTGGAGCCAGAGAATAGTAGCTACCAAAGAGCTGTTTTTTCATTCAACCTTTCCCATTGAGCCTCGAGGACTCATTTACAAGAGAGACCTGTTTTCAACAAAGAATGATGACAACAGCGACAACCTGACATCACAATTTACTCAGACATACAGTATATAGCCTACTGTAGTCATGTCATGTCACCAAATTTTATTTTGCATCAACATGCAGAGTTGACTATAAACATTGCATCAAAAAAATGTTCTATCCACGCCTTCTCCTGGGGGCTCTGCTGGACAAATTATTATGGGTACAACTTCCTGTCAGACACCGGAACCGCAGTTTATTTGCAAGAAATTTGCATTCAGTTCAGCAGATAAAACGCTGTTTTTGTTTTGTTCACATTTATTTAACAACTGTAAAGTTTACTGAATTAGCCATGCTGAATTCAGGAACCCGTTGTGTTCGCGGCTACATGAACAACCAGTCCAAACTAAATCAGTGGCTACAACAACAGTGTTTTGAACGCGGACCCAAACAAAACAAAAAGTGTTCCTGTCAAAAGAGGTATAGTTTCCATAAAAACACGACCGACCTTATTAATATGTAGATACTAAAATACACCTCAGAGCTTTTCAAGTTGTTCATCTCTTCACCATTGGAAGCAACCGAGTCAGTAAAGTAGCTAAATATGTACAGTATATGTAATCTGCAGCCACTTCTGCAGGTCGTCCTCCATCCCTCGTCTGCAGCAGGCAGCGGGATGATTACTGGTTTATTATCCTGTTTGAGCTCTGACAGGTGGTGTTCCTACATGTTTAAATTAAATCCACAGTACTCAGAGAAACTACATTAGCTCGTGTTCGCACAAACTGTACCAGAAGTCGCGCATATAATTCATGCAAGGCAGCGTGGGGCTTAGGAATAATGTGGATGAGGTTTCTTTGCAGAAATATCATGACTGAACTTTAATGTTATACATATTTTTTTTTACATCGGATTTATAAATTAGCAGTTCTACTGTTTTAAAAAGAGTTGTTTTTAATGAATTGCCTGACTGATGGTCAGATTATCTTAAGTCTGTCAGCACATACGCAGAACCCTGTGCTGTCAAACAGACTGAAGCTCTCGCAGCTCTTTCACTGTTTACTTAAATGTCCTTTGAAAAAAGATGCTACCAAATGAGCCCAGATCAGTGAAGCGTTACTGTCTTCAGTCGCAATATTTAAAGTGAAGGTGTGGCCCTTCAGTCATTTATAAACATGACTCACTGGAGTGGGAGGTTAGCTGAACGTGTATGCTTTATGATGTGTGTAGTTCATCTAACATTTGTTACCTAATGAAAACCATTAAGAGGTTCACTTCTTGAAACTCACTTCAGCATAAAATCCATGAGAAGAGATGAGATGTTCAGGGGTCTGCGCGTGCCTTCGGTGCCAGCAAGAGCTGAGGATTTCCAGGCTGTTTCTCCTCAAACCTGGCAAAGAAATGATTTGTCTTCTGTTATATGATGTTGGAGCTGCTAGTGCCGTGGCCCTTGTAGCTGCTTACTTTAGCTTTCAGCTAGATTTTTGCATCTTCCGCTTCTGCTACATTTCTGGTTCTTTTAGTTTTAACAACGCAGTTTCGGCTTCTTCAGCAAATATCTGCAGCCGTTCAACACTTAGCGTTCACATTTTCCTAGTTATTCATGTGCTCCCCGACTATATTATTTATTTAAGCTTTATTTACTCGGGCAAATCCCATTGAGATCGCAGATCTCTTCTCCTCCTCTCTGCTGTCCCAGAGGCCAGAGGGCACCATCACATGAGCCAGTCAGGAAGCTTATTAAACATGACGCTCCCTGAGCACACTCGATATAGACGAAGGACACGAGCTCCGAGGTCTTTGTGCCAATTAGGAAAATCAGATCAATCTCTGCAGTCAATGCAAAGTGTTTCTCCTGCTCATCATCGCCGTCTCGTCTGTCGTCACGCACAGCTGGTTGTAAAGTAAACGAGGATCAGACAGTCGCAGCCTGTTTCAGAAAAACATTCATCTCACATTTGGGAACAACAGAAGCCACTGAGGGACAAGAGCACCCTGCTGCAAATCAAGACACAAACACGCTCGTGTGTTGAAGTTTCTGCTGAGCTGGTAATTCTTTACTTTCCTCCTCAGAATCTTGGCTGTTAGGCAAACAAATGCATGTTAACAGATTAATGTTTTTTGTTTGTGTCGGTGTGTGTTGATTTGACTGTAGTGTTAGCAAAATATCTCACGAATGAGTGATTTGAAGGAAACTAGAACGTGATCGTTGGATGGACAGCTTACTCATCAGCTTTTGGAGTCTGAAACAATCTGATGGTGGTTGAACCCAAAATGCAGGGTTTGAAGGAAAAGTTATTTAATGAAAATAAACAAAAGGGCTGACGTGGCAGCAACAACTTCCATGAACCATGAGCAGACGCAGAGGGAGACTAAACCCAGGACGTGGTGCAGCACAGGAGCAAGAGACGCAGACATCCAAAGACACTGACGAGACCGAGCGAAAACACCTGGGACAGACAACAGGGACAGGCAGGGGACTTGATTACCGTATTTTCCGCTGTATAAGTCGCGTTTTTTTTCTTTCCATAACTTACATGCCCTGCAACTTGTAGGCCAAAGTGATGCATTTATGGATTTTTCTCATATTTATAAACCAATTCTTGGCTGAGATATGACCATTTTCATTCATTCTGACTGAAAATATTGAACACTTACATTTTCAGCCACTAGTTGGCAGTCGAGTCATATGGCATACCTTTGTATCATGTATTCACTGCGCCACCCCGGAGAAATGAAGCTGATTTGACTGTCAAAGTGCATTTATTAAGTAAAGGTTCAACTAAGACACAACTTTACTATAAAGTGAAGCTAACAAATACAGGTAGTCCTCGGGTTACGACGGTCTCAAGTTACGACGTTTCGAGGTTACGACGCGTCTCCTTTATTTCGAGTTATGCGGTTTTACGTCGGTTTTATGTTGTAAAACCGCGGTGCAGCGTTGGAAGAATACAGTATTGTATATCATTATTAAACGTACTGTACAGTATTTTATGTTTTTTTGATAATTATGTAGGGTACTGTGTTAGGATAGGCTAAGTGCTTGGTAAAACAGGTACCGTGCATGTATATGGTACGGTAATTACGTACGTTCCGATTTACGTCGAAAACCGGTTTACGCTGCCGCGTAGGAACGGATCTACGTCGTAAGTCGAGGACTACCTGTAAATACATTTTTTGGAGTTTGCCATACTTTATATTTTTATAATAGTTCAACAATTGTAAATGGTGTACTCAAACCTTTGATGCTGGTTTCTTACATCAGACTTGGTTGATAATCATTTTTTGAAAAAGATGAGCAAATACTGTACATCATCACAAGCAGCTCTCTGTTTTTAAAATGGTTCTCTAGTCTGCAGAGTACGGACCGGTTTCTGATTTTTAGAAATACCATGGTTTTAAATAGTCAAGTCAATTTTTTCCTCATACTTTTACTTTGGCTTCAACTCCTTTGAATGAGATAGAGGCAGTAATGCTGCGTTGTGCTCGCCATCCCCACTTGTGGCTGCAAGCTGTCAATCAGCTGTGTCACTGCAAAAAACAGAAATTCCCCTAAACGTCTAGTAAAAAGGGAAGTGGTTATTTTGGTAGTAAAAATCATAGACTGTCATGGCTTATTTTCAGCTGCAATTAACAACCAGGCTTCCTCTACCCTAACAATCCCTTGACACACACTCTCCCTACATGCACACAAGTGGTAGCAGTTGTAGAAATAGCCTTTTAAAGCTCTACAGTATAGACTCTTATAGACCTTGGTTTTCAGGGTTACGTTCTAAAACTTGTAAAAATTTAAAAAATGCTGCTTTTTTTTCCCCCTTTTTTTTTCCAAACAGGAAGTCGGTCCAAGCAGTTCTTCCTCTGATTTTATTCTCAAACAGTGTCCCTATTGAGTTTGTCGATTCCTATAAATACACTGCCTGGCCAAATAAAAAGTCGCCACCTGGATTTAACGAAGCGAACAGGTACGAGCCTCCTATTGGATAATTACTGCATGGGCGATTTATCTTTCAGCTGCAACAAGTTATTTAACTCCAACTGGTGCAATGAGTTGCTTCTCATTTCTTAAACAACCGTGTTGAAAGACACATGGCGTGGTCGTGGAAAAGATGTCAGTCTGTTTGAGAAAGGTCAAATCATTGGCATCAAGCAGAGAAAACATCTAAGGCGATTGCAGAAACTACTAAAACTGGGTTAAGAACTGTCCAACGCATTATTAAAAACTGGAAGGATAGTTTGGACCCATCATCTTCGAGGAAGAAATGAGGCCGGAAAAAAAACCCTGAATGATCGTGATCGGTGATCACTTAACGTTTGGCCAAATCAAATAGAAGAAAAACAACAGTAGCACTCAGGGCCATGTTTAATAATGAAAGTAAGAGCATTTCCACATGCACAATGTGAAGGGAACTCAATGGGTTGGGACTGAACAGCTTAAGAAAACCACTAATCAGTGAAGCTAACTGAAAAAAAAGTCTTCAGTTTGCTAGGGAGCATAAAGATCGGACTCTGGAGCAATGGAAGAAGATCATGAGGTCTGGAGTCCAGATTTACCCTGTTCCAGCGTGATGGGTGCATCAGGGTAAGAAGAGAGGCAGGTGAAGTGATGCACCCATCACGCCTAGTGTCTAGTCATCAATGCAAGATATTTGTAGAAAATTAATGCAACATTGGATGGAAATAGATCTTGTGACATTGCAGAAGCTTATTGAAACAATGACACAGCGAATACATGATGTAATCAAAGCTAAAGGCAGTCCAACAAAATGTTAGTGACCCTTTTTTTTTTTTTTTTTTTTTGGTGTTGACTTTTTTTTTTTTTTTTGGCCAGGCAGTGTAGGTTTGTGGAGAAAGGGATAAACTTTAATAAACTCATTACTATTATTCATGAAATATACAAAGCAGAGCTCTACAGGACAAATATCAGCTTCTGTTGTGATGACGTCATGTTCTTCTCTCACAGGTGGTGCTCTCAGCGAAGGATAATGAAATTATGGTGTATCAACAGATGATTGGTGACCTCAAGGAAAAGCTGTGCTCAGCTCAGCTGGACTTGGACAAAAGCAACATTATTGCCTTGCAACAGGTTCGTCTTAATATAGCAAATTAATGAACTATTGTATTTATGCTTGAATCTGACTTTAGTTCCTGACTGCTCAGTTTATCGTCATTATGCTGCTTGTCATGAGAACAGAAATTTATTTTTCTTACAGCAAATACTCGTCTTGTAACAGGTCTACAGGTTTTGTAACTGTAAAATGAATTTGTGGTTTGTGAATGTGTATGTAGAAGTTTGTATGAGTTACAAAAAAAAAGATTTGTTTTGTATAAAATAATTACACAAGTTACAAATCTTTAAATTTAATTTCTTCCAGAGCTGTTTGCATCCACTAGTAGCTCAGTGAGTTTAGTATCAGAACTAACTGTCAGCTGAGATGTTTTTGGATGAATTTAGCAGCATAAATATTTTTCGTGGAAGGGCTTGATGTATTAAACACCTACAATTATATTTCTGTTTCTCACACCAACCATTTGTTTTATCAGTGCTGGATGTAAAACTATGACAGAGACTTTTACTGGACTAATTTTCTATCTGACTGGTGCTGGTAGTGACGTGTACATGAATCATTAAATGTTTTACATAACTATGGTTTATGTACACAGAGATAACGTCATGTAAAACTACATTTAGTTTCAGTTAAAAAAACCTTTAGTTCATGGTGACAGCATTTAGCTTGTCAGCATTAGTATGTTTTCAACACTATCTCATTTTGTTATTAGCGCTCATCCACTTATCTTTATTACATAACACTGTTTCAACAAAAGCACATACAGGTAATTAAACACCTGAATTAAAAACCACAAAGTAATTGTAGTCTTATGAAATGTTTGCTACAAAGATGAGTGACTGTCAGCATTTCCTGGTTCTTCACCTCCACACAACAGCATTATTGATCACTCCAGATCATTGTTGTGCACCACCATGTTTTGCTCATCAGGGCAGCTAGTGGGTCATGTGAGTGAAAACTATCCATAATAACCAAACGTGATTTTCAGAAATATATATCTGGACAATTGTGTTTTTGTTCCACTATACCATAAAGTAATGCTATCCCAGGACTTAAGGCTCAGAAAAGTGTCACCCCGACAGCAAAACCTTTCTGTTTTCTGATTGGTTTGTTAATTTTTTTTTAATTCAAGAAATTTTCCCCACAAACCAGTTAACATTTTCTTAATTTAAGACATTTCACTCAGAACTGTGGCTGCTACCTCTGTTTTAAATTCTGTGAGATGCAGGAGGACGTCAAGATTTTCAGAATAATTGTTGTTTGAAATCTTGCAGGAAATGAATTTATTAGAACTAGTGTTAATAAGATAAGTTATTGCATTTTGATTGATGAAATAGGAGCTTTAGAGCTACTGAAGTGAGAAACTTCTTTCTGCTGAAGCAGTTGTGTATCTTAGTGTAGACTTTAAATACCGTAATTGCCACTGTACACGTCGCACGTCCATATAAGTCGCATCAGTCCAAATATGTCTAATAAAGTCGAGAAAAAACCCATAAATATGTTGCTTCGCCATATAAGTCACATCTATTATGCTTCACCGCTGACACGTTGTGTTTGTTACGCGTCACTGCTGACAACACGAAAATGTGGACCATTATTGTGCCAACAGTTGATTGGATGCCAATTGGCAGCTGCGGGAGTGTGCACGGGAGGATTTTAATGAGAATTTAATAAGATTAACACTTAAAAACATTTATTTGTTTGTTTGAAGTTATAGTAAAGGTGTGTCTCAGATTAACTTTTCCTTAATAAATATGCTTTAATGGTCAAATCAGCTGAATTTATAAGCCGATTCGCTGAAACGGGAGCACGCAGATGAACAAGTCGCTGTGCATTACTTTGAAATTTAACAAGATGACCACCTAAAAACAATTGTTTGCTCGACATTATAGTAAAGGTGTGTCTCAGTTGAACTCTTTCTTAATAAATACATTTCAATGGTCAAATCAGCTGCATTTCACCTGGGCGGTGTGGCGAAATGCAGCTGATTTGACGTTTGATCCAGTAGCTCCGGAGTGCGATGAAGGTGACTTTGTATGGCAAGCCAAGTGTCTCATTAATAGACACTTTTACCTATTAATGAGACACTTGGCTTGCCATATAGGTCGAAGGCCCTTTAGTGGATGAAAATGGTAGTGTTCAGTATTTTCCATGTCAGAATGAATGAAATTGTCAGAGCTTAGCAAAAATTTGGTTATAAATATGGAGGGATAAAAACATAAATACGTTGCTTCGCTGTATAAGTCACAGGCATGCTAATTTATCCAAAAACTGTGACTTATACAGCAGAATTTATGGTAAACCATAGAAGCATGTATTTTTATTTTTGTTGTTATTTATTTATTGTTATATTGACCATTGCTAGAAATGGGTAGTACGGGAGTGTTCAGTCTAAAATCTAATAGTTATTCTTGATGTTTTCTGTTCAGTAATAAAGTTTTTTATAGAATGACCTCCACAGATCCAAAGGATTTAGCTGGCAGTATTAGAACCTTCAAATAAAGTAGTCAAAGGGGCTCTTTGAAGGTTACAATGATAGTAATTGTTTATAGACCAAAATCATGTCGAAGGAATCTTCTTTGCATATAAGATGTTTGTCTTTATGCCAGGAAAGTTCATCCTCAAATTAAAAATAAAAGCAGTTGTTTGTATCTACAACAAGCTGCTTCTCATTTACTGTAGACCCACCAAGAGGTTGAACTGCTTCTAATAATACCGGGAACTGTGAAACTGTGTTTTCAGTCCAAACCCACCTCATAATGACCCACTGGAATAATGTGAAATGTTTCTGAGCCAGCCCCTTTACTGTTGCATTTTAAATGTTTCTTCATGTTTTCACACTGAACCTTCATTTCCAGTCAAATCATGCTACCTTCTTTTTTTGTGCTTTTTTTTTTTACCTTTTCAATTTCTTCTGAACTTGCCCTCCCTTTCCTCTCTCTTGCTGCTTTGGGCCAGGTTATATATGTGCTCTGTGCTGTAAGTTTAATCTATCATGTTGGTCCTCGTCCTTTGACTCTCCTCGTTTTCTTTTTATAAATGTTCCTACTGTTGAAAAGCGCCGATTATTAAGTGTTTTACCGCTGTGTTTAGTGCTCTGCATAAATTCTCATTATTTGGAAATGTTGGTGAATTCTCCAAAGGCCGTCCAAGAGCGAGATAATCAGATCAAGATGCTGAGTGAGCAGGTGGAGCAGTATACAGGAGAAATGCAGAAGCATGTCCAGCTCATTGAGGTGCTGAAGATGTCCACGAACAAAGACAAAGGTCAGTGGATTCCTGCTAACTACTACTAATGCTCGTGTCAGAAGATGTTAGTGCTTAGTGTATTTTTAGTTGGTGTTTTCTTAGTTCACATCTTAGATCTTAGTAATGTTTTTCTATTACATTTTATTTGGATGTAACTGGGACCCTGTGTACATAATTTCGTTTCATCACATGTACCACATGTGGGGCAAATGACAATAAAGACTCTCTGACTCTGACTCTGACTCTGACTCTCTCTGACTCTGACTCTCTGACTTTCTGTGCACTGCAGCTTTTTAAAATTTACACCCTTTTCTTGCAGAGTAGACTGCCAGATTATATTTTTTTGTCATAAAGAAAATCACTTGACATTCATCCACCTGAAACAAAAGTTGAATGAGTTTTAAAAAGTAAATCTATTTAAAATTTCAACTAAGGGGCATTTCAAAATAAAAAAAAAAATAGTCCTAAAATTGATTTTGGACTAAAACCAGTTATAATGTTTTCCCTTTGTTTCAACTAATTAAAGTCTTAATTACTTAAATTATTGAGGGGGCGTAATTACTAGTACTGTATAAATGTATAGTCCCTCGCTAAAACTCAAAACCGTCTGCTCCTCAGATAAATAATGTTATTAACTTACTTTTTATTTAAATAAATGTGTCTGTTCAGTACCCGTGGATGACTTCTATTGTGACTTGTTGCTATATAAATAAACTGAATTGGAAAAAAAGAGGAATACCGAGTTACTCCAACATGCAGCCACCTTGAGCAGCACAATTCTGGAACCATAGTGCTAATGCCCATGCAGGTTTAATGTGTACACAATCTTTGACCACAGTATTATGGTAACATCAAAAAGTGAGGAGTAGCAAATCAACTATTGTGATGAAAAAAGATTACTGGTAATAACTAAATAGTATTTAGGATGTTTTGATGCTTAGGCACCAGCACCCTTAATAATACCAGTGAAAATGAATTATCAAAATGTTGCTACAGTTGTATTTAATTGTAGCCTGTGAGTTACCGGTAAATGGACTGTTTAATTTTTTTTTTTGGACTAGTAAACAGATGCAAAGTAGAAATAAATTGTAATGGTTTCTTTTATCAGCTAAAATTTAAAATTTCTTGTCCAAAGGTCCATTTTCAACCCCACAGCAGAAGTTGGAGGAGCTGAGGTCTAAGCTAAAAGCTGCAGAGACCAGAGCCATGGAAGCAGAGCAGGCCTTAAGACGTGCAGAAGCTCACGCTGAAAAAAAAGACAAAGCCCTCATTGAGGCTTCATACCGCTTGAGCCAGTATGAGTCTGTGAGTGCACAAACACCCTCTCTTTCTCCTTTGTTTTTACTTTGGAATCCTAAGATTTATTTTTATCCAAATCTAATTAGATTACTCTAAATTTCCCAGAAGTAAGGCATGTGATTGTCTTTTTCATTGCCTGTCCTTGTTTCCTGTCCTTGGAATAAGGACGTTTCAATTCCTATAATGCTGTGGTGTAACCAACATGGGTTTTGGCTCTGTGAGCTTAGCATTTGTTTTTATCACCGCAGAAAATCACATCCTGACGTAAAGTTTATGAGACAAAATAAAGAGGAAATAAACAAAAACATGCCGTTTTGATGGACACCTCGTTTGTTTATGGCAGGGCACGTATGGCCTGGAATCAGCTGTTGCAGAGATCAAAGAGTGTAACAATCAAATTAGAATGAGAGACCATGAAGCAGAAGCTATGACCAAAGAAATCAACCAGCTCGGGCTGAGAATCAATGACCTCATGGACGAAAATGAGAAGTTCCGGGAACAACTGGGTCAGAATGCTTCAAAAACACTACCCTTCTTGTTTCTCTTCTCTTAGACAGCACTGACTCCTTCAAAGCTGAAAACGCCAAATGTAATTTTGGATTTTTATTGGTCCTGAGCAGGTCTTCAGCCAAAGCAGGAAGTGGATCTGACAGAATTCAGGCGTACCAAAGACCTCAGACAACGCCAGTACAAAGCAGAAAACCAAGTTCTTGCCAAAGAGGTAAAACAAGATCAAACAGGTTCAAACTGTTGCGTTTTGTCTGAAGTGACCTTTTATTTCTTTGCTTGGTTTCTGTCTAGATTGAGCAACTTGAAGAGGAGCGACTGGAGCTAAAGAAACAGATCAGGTGTATGGTGAAGGAAAGAGGTGAAATAATGGATTTAAACAGTACCAAACATTCAGTTTCTTTCTTATTGCCATAAATAGCACGAGTGAGATATACAACGCGCACATCATTTAAAAGCAGCCATGACGTTGTTTCTAGATAGTAAACATGTTCAAGTGCAGCATTATTTCTTTTAAACATAATTTGAGAAATTGTTGCTTTGGTGCATTTCAACACTTTATCTTCTTTTACAGTTGTTAACAGCAGTGCTCAAACTCTCTTTGTGTGAGTCGTTCTAAAATTTAAGAAAAAGAGTTGAAGGATGAGCTTTCTTCTTTATGAGAAAATAAAGAGTAAAGCTGCTTATTGGAGCGGCAGCAGAGCATTTCTATGATACACAACAGTAAACCAATTAGACAATAGAGGACAGAATTCAGCTGCCTTTAAACTGCTCTCACGCAAAATCTGGTCTTAGTTTGGCTTAGAACGCAACAGATGTGAAACAGTAAAAAAAAAAAAAAGATAATTTTTTTGATTCAGTGCTGTGGTGTGATGGCAATGGAATGGAAACAGTGTTCAGTTTTGTAAGCTTGTACTTTTACATTAAAGTGAGTGGATTGCCTGTTAGGTCATGGTCATTACAGTGAATTATTATCAGATTAATGGGAAACATTCCAAGTCTGAACAGAAACATGTTTGCACCCTCTGGGTCTTTAAGGGGTTAAAGGTCTCAAAAGTTATCACCCAAAAAGTATTTCTGATCATTCTGTGCAGTTCTGTTGGAACAGCTTATAAACTGAACACGGCGGGCATTGTTATCATCAGCTGGTCTCGTTTCTGTGTTGAAGTCCAAATCTGGTGGAAAAGGTGTTTATCATAAGCTGTGTCTGCAGGGATCCTACAGTCAGGCCTGCAGCTGGAGGATGATGTCAGGTTGAGCAGAAAAACACAAGATGAAGAGATCAAACACGAGGTAAACTTCACGTCTCGCCCGCAGAAAATAAAGAGCATTAACAGAAACAAAAGTGGTCTTTAAATGCACATATCAGTCATTTGAGTTCTTGAATTGCTCATGAGGTTATGAGACATACAGAGAGGCTTTTCATTCAACCTTTATTTATTTACAGGCTAGTCTCATTGAGATGATTTTAACAAATGATGACAACAGTAGATAATCATAAAAGAAAGCATATAAACTGAGAAGAATAAATGAAAAAATATGGTATTTTAAAAAGCAAACAAAAAACAGCTAGGTTGTAAAGTGATATAGAATACTATAAACAGGAACATGACTGCGTTGGTCAAGGTTGAGAGCTTCACATCTTTTTGCAAGATATTCCAGGAAACGAGCAAAGTAGGAGAAGATCCTTTTGCCAAGTTCAGTTCGCACTGAAGGGACACTGCAGGTAATCGTGTCCTGAGAGCGCACGCTGTAGCTGCACTCACGCAGAGACATGTGGGAGGATATGTATGAAGGCAGCAGACCAAGAAGTGATTTAAAGATGAAAATGTACCAGTGGAAGAGTCTGCGTGAAGTTAATGA
>JARVGV010000002.1:5692858-5704112 GCA_031762435.1 Hypsolebias longignatus
TGTGTATATATATGTGTATATATATATGTGTATATATATATATGTATATATATATATATATATGTATATATATATATGTATATATATATATACGTATGTATATATATATATATATATATATATATATATAAACATGTAAAAAACATTTTCACACTCAGAAACATCATAAACAGTCAGAACTTTGCACATAGACTTCCTACCCAGCATGCTTTGCAATGCTCACACTGTCTCTGGGACGTGACTTTCTAACACGTCTTTACTTCAATACAAACATCTTTATGACACACAGCAACATTGTAGTTGCAGTGCATTCACAGTATTCACAGCCTTTGCCACGAAGCTGATCATCCTGGAGATGTTTCTACAACTTAAACAGAGTCCACCTGTGGTAAATTCAGTTGTTTGGACTTGATTTGGAAAAGACACACACCTGTCACACACACCACCCACTGTGTGTGTTCCAGCATTGATCAGTTTACAAATGAAGCCGTTACTTGGGTTGACTACTGCTGTTACGATTCTGTTCAGATTTATGTGAAGTTTTCTGTATCATTTCAAGAAGTGGCGATACATTTATTATGTTCGTTATGTGAACGGGTAAAGTTTTTAAAGTGGTTTTTGATGCTGCTAATTTTCTCAAAACTGTACTTTTTGGAAGTTGAAATTAAAAATTTTGTTAATTTTGTGTTGAATGAAAAATCTCCCATGTTTAAAAGTATAAAAAATTGTAATTACGCTATTTAAAGAACAGGTCTCAAGTATTTATGTTACACAAATATTTCCATTGCATTAAAGAGACAAATTGAAGAAAAGGTTTCCAGTTTTCTCTAATGAACTTGTTGCCTCTGTGACCTGACCTCAGATCAGAAGAAGATGGAAATGTTTGTCAAACTCTTTCAGTTAAAGCTGCTTCATCTCAGTCACATTAAACTGCTGCATTTATATATACAGCTTTTTTTTTTTTTTTTTCACACTGAGGCAAAACGATATAAAGTGAATGTTGTTTTAAGATCAGGATTGTTCATTTTGTTTTTATCACCCACCATCTCAGCAACATAAATACAGAAACTCTTAAAATTGAATGTGGTAGTAAATGAGGGTCATCTCTGACACAACTGTGAAACACACATTGTTCCACAATCGTCTTGTAAAACAAACTAAAGCGGGTCACATCTCTGATGCCCTGATCAGTGTCTGAGAGAGAACCACAAATGTTTCTGTCATCCATTTGTTTGATGTGACTGAAGTCTGATTTTTTTTATTTTTTTAAAGACTGGAGAACACCGAGCCCAAAAATCAGGATGTGAAGCCAAAGCAGAAGCTGGATGGTTTAGTTGAGCTACGAGAAGAGACTTCTGAACTTGGTGAGACTTTTTTATTGAGCAGAGTTGTATGGAAATACATTTTTCTAGGGATGCACAATGTTGGATTTTTGACTGATATGTTTAAACTTACTTGGCCGATACCAATACCGATATTTTTCCTCCTAGACCTACTTACAGAGACTACATAGCTTCTCTGCTGTGGAGTTAAAGACATTATTCTGCATGGTCTTTGTCAGTTTGACCTGCTGCTAAACGCAGATGCCAAAAAGGGGCTGAAAATGATGTAACACTATAAATATATAATGTATATTAAAAATACTGCCTTATATCGGTGAGTGATTTATTTTGATGGAATGTCCGATATTTAACTTTATCACTATCGGCCAATACCGATATCATGCTGATAATATTGTGCATCCCTAAATTTTTCTACAATAGTTCAAAAATTATTTTTTTATTACTTGTCAATCTGAAATTATGAGCTCTGTGCATGTTTTATTGAATAAAAAGCACCAGCTATGATGTGAACTATTTGAAGAACATTAACAGTTACTTTACTTTGTGCAACCAGATTCCAGTAAACTGAAAAACCTGCTGCGGGGAGCCGAAACCGACAAACACAAACTTCAAACGGAGGTCAGGCGGCTGAAGAAGGAGCTGGAAAACTTCGACCCGGCATTCCTGGAAGAGCTCGAGGACTTGAAGTACAACTACAATTTAGAGGTGAAGAGGAACATCCTGCTGGAGGAGCAGCTGAAGAAGGTGTGCGATCAGTTTGGTGTGAAGGCTGAAATGCCCAGCGTGTCCATCAGTTAACTCGCTGCACCCTGAGTACACGGCAAGTGTCCAAAATACTCAGAACGGAGACCGATACATTACAGCAGTGTGAAGTATTTTTGTACAAGTTCAGCTTCTAAAGTGACACTGTTCTCGAGCAGGTTTTTATTTTTTATACTAAATGTTCTGCAAAATAAATTAAGTGGCATTTTTTTAAACATTTGCCAATAAAGTTATTTTTACTGCCTGAAATGGATTTTTATTACTTTATTCTTCACACCAATGTGCAGTATTTACAGTTGGGAGAATTACCTCCAGATTAAAAGTGCACATATTCATTCTAAATAAGGTATAATAAGGCTGTTGTGCCTTTAACAGGAAATGTCAGCCACTTTGAAGTGGGGTTCTGCTGAGAAGTAATGAACAGTCAATATCTTACCTCTTGCACAGTTTGGAGAAACAGTTCAACAGAACTGATGAGCTAACGGCTAGTCTGAATGAACCCTGTGTTTCTAGAAAACAAAAATAAATCCTGTTTACACGTGGTCAAGGCTGTAACTTGTATTTCTCCAAACTGATGTTCAGAGCTTTCTACAACAGGTAAGATACTAACAGTTCAGGACTTTTCCACTGAATCCCAACTTACAATGTCTAAATATTTCCTCAGATGTTCAACCTTTTTCACACTTCACTCATTCCAATTACTAATTTCAGCCGGACCCGTTTCTTAAGCAGTCATGGTTTGAAGATGTATAAATCTGTGATGCTGTTATCTGTCTGGATCCTCAGAGATGAAATCATCATCATCATCATGTGCTGCTTATGATTCAAACAGTATGTCCCGCAGCCGGCTAAACAAGTGTCCGTTTAGCTTAAGAAAGGACGTAAATAAGCTCTTGCTGTTGTAGGCATCGACTGTCCCATCAACACGAATTACCACGGGTCTTCTGGCGAGACAGGGGTCCCCATCAGGCCACCGGAGGCCCATGTGATGACGATGAACCTGCAAACACACAGACTGAAGTTTCTCCTGCAGCCAGACTTCATGTGCCGAATGTTTCAATTCTCTTACCTTAAAGAGGGAGCCGTTGTCGCAGTGCCACACGATGCCCTCCACTTGGCCCTCGGGGCTCTCCTGGAACCAGGAGCACAGCTGCTGGAAGTCCACAGACGAGGGGTTTCGGATGGAAATGACTCCATGTGGTACCAGGAGGTGGATGGGCTGCTTCTTACTCCCCAGTCCTGCAGGTACAACAATACACAGCTGAAGTAAAAAGGGTGATGATCAGAGACGATCCAAATTTAAATTTTTGTCATATACAGTAGTCCCTCGCTACGTCGTGGTTCATTTATCGGACTCGCGCCGTCGCAGTTTTTCAAAATAAGATTGGACTCAACACAGTTGGCTGATTGATGGTGAGCTGCACGATTGGCATGGGATTTTTATTTTAAATATATTAAATTATTTATCACCTGCTGCGCCCCTGTGCAGCCCACACTGCAGGAGAAACTTCCTGCTGCAGCGAATCAGCTGATCTCCGTGCAGAACGGAGAAGTGGGTGTGGCCAAGAGCGCCTGCAAGTGGCTGAGAGCAGCGAGGAGCTGAAATCATGACATGCTGTGCTCTTTTAGAGCGTTTAGAAACATTTAGTTGTGTTGCGTTCAAGACCACCTAACCCGAGACCAAGACCAGTGTGTACCGAGACTTAATTTGGAAGCAGTTTCATCACATGCCAAGCCTTAAAAAAAACTGCAGTGGCTAAACACTCAAGACCCAGGATAACCATACAGTTGCATTAGTTACAAGTATATTCTTTGTGATTTAAATAGCCAAATTTTATAACTGATGATATGACAGACATCATCTTCTGCGCCCAATCACCTCATTTTCTTGGAGCAATCCGTGTTGCCAGCTAGTCGAGGTTTTCCAGCCCAAAAATCTGCCCAGTCAATATATTGTTTCAGTACAAGCCAAGGTAATTTAACAATCTATGGCAAAATGTAACAATCCCAACAAAAATCTTCCCAGTGTTCCCAGCAAAATCAGAATGAAAACCACCCAATTGGCAGTAAACCGCCCAATCCGGCCACACTGGGAGTGACGCATGTGAGTGAAAGGGGGTGGGCGTGACAGCGGTAGCAAAAAATGTATTTAGCAATGAGTCACGTTATCACTTGAATCAGGCGTTTTGCATACAATAAAAACAAAGATGTTAATTAAACTGGACAATATTCTGGCAATTTAGTGATATTTCCACAGTCGTGGTCTTGACTGGTCTTGAAATAAAATCCTGAGTCCTCAATGTCTGAGTCCAAGACAAGACCATCACAAAGTGGTCTTGAGGCCGGTATCAAGACCAGTCTTGAGTACTACAACACTATTGTTTAGAATACTGCAAGAGTGTGTAAACAGTTTAAAGCACCTTAATATATATAAGTACAATAAAAAAAGAAAGGTGTTTTTTTTTTTTTGTTTTGCTTTTTTCCCATCAAAAGTTAAAGTACAGTAATTGTTGGTCAGCTTTAGAGAAACCTGCTCTCTGATCTGTAAAAGAGCGCTGTGTTGTGTGATTTTACTGCGAGACCCTCTGGTCAAAGCCACAGAGGAAACTGGTCGCCATTTTGTGTCAGATCTCTTTAAAGCAGAAGAAGACGCCCACTAGAGGGTTGAAGAGTGAAGTGTTTCAAAATGCTGCTCTGTTGCTGTTCATTTATTGAGAAGACTGGAAACAACACATTATTTTGTTTAAAACACATGGCTAAAACTCTATTTTATCTATTTTGTACTGTTTTGCACTACAATAAAGAAGACTAATACTGTACTTGTTTTTTAGTTTTAAAACTAGACCTAGTAGTGGAATTTTCTTGATTGAGATTATTTTGTGGTATAGCAGTTTTCAAACTAAATGATGGCAAAATGACACCCTATTCCTATTGCAAGTTTTACACCAAAAACATATTGTGATATACAGTATATCGTTATCGCCACCCTTCACAATACATATCGTGATATGAATTTTATGCCGTATCGCACACCCCTAGTACCACTATTCCTACTTCCGGTTTTTCGCAGGGTACGGATCCCCCAGGATAAACGAGGGACTACTGTGCAATGTTAGTATACAGTATACAATCTGTGTAAAACCAGCTGTTTGTAAAATGTAAAGCAGTAAAGTCCAAATAAGTTTACCATATGGGTTTCCATTGACGTTGGTTCCGATAAGCTCTAGTGTTTGTTCCTGGATCTCTGCCAATGGGATGGCTGTAATTTCTAACACATCATCTTCATCTGAGCTGGGCCTGAGGACAAGAGCTGCCCCAACGTCATAATCCACCACAGAGGAGTGCCAGCAGTACTGCTTGTTGTTGTTCTCCACTGGAACCCAGCCTGCAGGTTTACAAGAACAGAACACTGTTCCCGCACCACACTGACAACTTCCATTTGGGAGAAGACACTGACTACTTAACTCAGGGTGGAAGTAGCCTCACAATGTTACAAAAAATAAATGTAATCCAACCTGGAATATGTCCGTGTTCATCAGGGATGGGATGGCCGTCTTGGTGTTTGACTCTGTGAGCTGGAACCCACGTCTCTGGCACGCTTTTAAAGTCCTCCTCCACGTTCCACACAAAATCTGAGCCAGAAGCCACCTCATGGTGAAACCAACCAGTAACGTGTAGCTGTCAGGAGCACATCTAGCATGCAGCTGGGACAAACGTAAAACTTTTTAATCAACTACAGCAACAGTACCTTTATAGTTTGTCTGAGAATGCTGGTGCTTCTTGAACCTCTTCTCTGCCGGCTTGTTGGGTCTCCTGTCAAGTCTGGCCCAGAGGTAAGGCTGACCTGAAGGAAAGATGTTTTTAGATGTGACCAAATTCCCACACCCAAATAATCCATGTTCTTCCACTAACATAAAGCTTCTGCAGAACACACGTGCTCACCTTGATATAAGCTAACATAGCAGCAGGTACCGTCCAATTTCTCTGTGGCACGTGCACGGTTGACGTTTGCTTCAACAGCAACAGGGCTCACGTTCTCTGTGGCAACAACCTGAAATTGCTTAAAAAAAAATAAAAGCACGAGATAATCAAAAGTTTGAATCCAAGCTGTCTGAAATTTTCCTGTCAGTTCATGAGAAAATCTCAGATCAGCACTAAGAACATCTTTATTTCTAACATGTGAATCGGTGATTTCACACTTTATTACTAAATTATTTCCCTCACACACTGGTTGGCACATTGTATTTGCTTTGTCAACCAGAAGGTGAGGAAAACCCTGGACTACTTAAAGGAAACAGCTCTTCAGAGATTTGTGAGCTTATTTTGTCCACAGCACATACAGTTAAAAAATAGAATAAATAAATGAAGACTTGGAATTCCTTGAAGGAATCGTAGGACATGTCACATTTGATGCCAGAGTTTTATTATCATGTGCTGGGAAATGATGGGAGTTGCATCTGCTTTGGTCAAATTAAAAATTACACTGCGACATGTCCCGCTCAGTGTGTGCTGTGAATAATTCTCAGCTACTACATTAAAAATTGAACATATCTGTAAAATTGACCAAGTTCAGTGTTTCTTTATGATTAGTTAGTTGTGGCAGCCATCTTGAATAAACTCCACGTGGATCAGTTGTACTTTCTAAAGATTTTACTAAAATCTAGGGGTGCAGCGATTGCAGTTTTCTGGCCGATCACTAATTTATAAAAAGCCTGACCTGCCGATTCTGATTTGGTTTTATGAGCGACACTGTCAGGTGTTGTAAGGTCACAATGCACATTCAATTTTCCAATATTACTTTATTGAAAACATACCCTTGAACAATATCCTAGAAACAACACAAACTTGTTTTAACTGGCCATGAGGTAGTGCTCTGAAATATAAATGAAGTTCAAACAATTGTTGTTAAAACTACAAAAATAAAATAAAATCGGTTTCTCATGCAAGTATCGTCCGATTTCTCAGCCGATTTATCGGTGCACCCCTACTAAAATCCATTTGTTGTGATATTTTGCTAACCTACACATGAGCACAAACATGAGCAAATAATATTCTGATTACCGGTACAAAAAAAAACTTTACTGTGTAAAAAGACTTTATGATTAACTCGACGACACTCCACACTACGAACCATTCCAGGTTCTTTATCGTCATTTGCATCACGTGGTACATGAGGTGGAACAAAATTGTGTACTAGGTTCCAGTAACACCCAAAAAATAGCAAAAATTTTAAGTATAAAAAAAAGAAACAGCTTACAAGACTAACAATAATAATGTAGTTACATTATATTAAACAGCAGCCTGAACATGAGTCTGTTGTGAGCAGATGGGTAGGGATTCACGATATTATCAGCATGGTATTGGCCGATATTAGCGATTCAATATTGGACATCGGCCACTCCATCAAAATAACCCACAGATATAAAAGATGCTGTTTTTGTATGACAACCCAGTGATAAGGACGCCTGCAGCTCCAGCACAACATGATGATGTCACGTGTGCCACCTGATCTGATCACGGGAGAGGAAGAAGAGGAAGAAGTCAAAATGCCGGCGGTGTGGAAGTTTTTTTTTTTTTTTTGTTGAGGATACTGGATTCCAAATATTTTTTGACTACGCTGAGCCTCGCTACATCGTCCCAAGTCCGTGATATTTTTCGGTCACAGCCTTACCCGAGCTACACACCGTCATTTCCGTCATCATTGAGAAGCTAAACGCCAAAAGCACTTGAATGAGTTTTACCACAGATATTTGGACGTCATGTTAGCCCCGTTAGCATGATTAGTCTTATGGCACAATGACAAAAAAACTATGAACTTAAAAAGTCTGTCCTTCATGCACAGGAGTGCAGATGATCCCACACTGCAGCTGGAACCTGGAACAACCTCCACAAGTGAAACAGCATCACAGGTGACTAATGCTAATACAGTATATAACATTTAACACTTTTCATTTAATATAAGTTAAAGTGCTATGCATGTGGCTGTTACACGTAACCAGCTCTTGCAGAACTTTTTGCAGCAAATAAGCCTAAATAAGAGGACTATGTAAGGAAAGTATATAAAATATCAGTATCGCTATTGGTTGAATAAGTTTTAACATATCGGCCAAAACTCCAATATCGTGCATCCCTACAGAGGTATGAATACAGCAGCTTGACTGGTAACAAACCAGCAGCATGGATGATCAACCATCACATCTTAACCTGTCATTAAATGTGGAAACATGGTTCATCTCTATTTGCATTATTGCTGCAGATAATAGTGTGTAGACTGATTTTAACAACAGGGGTCTTTTTCTCCAGTAACGTCCAATATGATTTATTTACCTTTATTTAACCAGGAAAATCCCACTGAGATCACAGATCTCTTTGGCAAGGGAGACCTAATGATCAATATAAAGATCTGACTGGATGCTGCAAACGTTATCAAGCGAAAACTAATGGAAAAATACTTGCTCTCAAAAAAAACACACAAAAAAAAACATGCGTATACACGAAACGTGTTAGCACAAATATGACAGTGTTGCGCTAAAAGACGTCGTCATGACGTCCGCAGCATCCGAGGCTGCTGTCTCACCTGACGGTCCCGTTTTCTGGACGCTTCTTCCTTCACCTCCGTGACAAACACGCACGGTATCTTCTGCTGAACGGAACCCAGGCGGCGCATTTTCAGCAAACCTGCTAGTTTACCTGTGTTCCTGATAAACAGCACCTGGAAGGCAGAAACCGTTAATAACAGAGAAGAGACTAGCCTGCTAGCTTAAAACGAGCATCATCTTCTTCTTCTTCGTGTGATTATTGGAGGTTGACAAAAAAAAAACTGAAAGTGTGCAGTGCTGCCACCAAGCGGTGGAGAGTGGTTCAGCATGGTTTAATTTTCTTCTGATCATGAATGTGTGACTGCTCCACTTTCTAAATTATGTTTTATAATTTTTATATTATATAAATACATAAACAGTTTTCTAATAAAACTCAATTTCTCCTCAATTTTCCCCTCTGTTCCCAAGATCCCTTTTAAGAGTCATACTCTCCCTGCCTCTAACCTTTTCTTTCAATTTCTCTCTTCTCACTTTATCAGTACATGTTCCATCAGATTCCCAACATTCTTCACAGCTGCTGTTATTCCTTCTCCACATTATATACATTGAATCATTTAGATAACAATGGCCTGCCCCCAGTCTCATCTTTATCACATCTTCTGTTCTACTTCATCCATCCATTATCTTTACCCACTTCTTCCTTTTCAGGTCTCGGGGGTCACTGGTGCCCATATCCAGCCATCACTGAGCGAGAGGCGGGGAACACCCTGGACAGGTCTCCAGTCATCCATCACAATCATTCACTCTCACCTAGGGACAATTTAGAGCTACCAATCAGTCTAACATGCATGTTTTTGGCGTGTGGGAGGAAGCTGGAGTATCTGGAGAAAACACACTCATGCACAGGGAGAACATGCAAACTCCACCCAGAAGAGTCCCTGGCCAGATTTGAACCGGCGACCTGCTCACTGAGATGCAGCAGCTCTATCAACTGTGCTGCCCTTCTCTTCTACTTCTTTCTCTATAATTCTTTATTGTAACAAATGTTTGTACAGTATTTTGAACGATTTTCTCCCTTTTGTTGTCCCCATTCCACTTTTTCTGCCACATTTCCATTTATTTTCCTTTAAATATTGTTTCACCCTCTCCCAATATAATCAAAAACTACAACAGAAAACAAGATTTAAAAAAATGGATTTGTAAAATAATCTAGAAAATAGTCAAATGCTACTTAGACTGAACTCAGAGAACTTTAAAAAGACAGTAACAAAAAGGGCTAGAGTTAGTTTGGTCTTGTCATGTTGTGAAATATAACTGAAGTGGGTGAAGATTGAAAATTGAGGGGGGCGAGGGTGATGATGGGGTGATTTAGAGGAAACTGGAAAACAGAGGTTATCTTTGCCTGATGACCTTTGAGTGACCTAAAAAAAATCTACATGAGTAGAACCTGGGTAGAAGCTCACATGGGGTTTGATTGAAGTTTGGTCATCAGATGACAGAAACAAATCCAGAGATAAACTGGTTGGTAAAGGAAGGATTCTCTGACCAGTTGCTTCATTCCACATAAACTGAAGCAGTGAAACGTGGATGACAGGACGGATATCTGTCATGGTAATGGAGTCGTCCTCCCTAGAGTCTTCAGACTCTGCCTCCTCAGAGGTGGACATGGTGGGTGGATTAAGAAGAACCTCAAAGTGCTCCTTCCACCACTCCACAATATGCTCAGTCCAGGTTCCCCACCCAAACCAAGCAGCCTAGGATAGAGCCCGCTTCTTAGTCGCCCAACAGTTTGTCAGAACTTCTTTGAGGCAAACCAAAAAGTCCTTCTCAGTGGCCTCCCCAAATTCCTCCAGTGCCGGAGTTTTTGCATCCAATCAGCAAAAGCACAGTCCTTCAGGCCTCCTTCTTCAACTCAATGTCCCTCATGAGTCATCACCACTGGTGTCCACTGGCGGGTCCTTTGGTTGACCCCCGACAGGCACTAGGCTGTCAATGGAGGCCCTAAACAGGGCTCCTTCAGATCCACATTCCCAGTCTCCCCCTCAGGACGTGAACATTTCTCAGGAGGTTCCAGCTGAAAGCTGCACTAACCAAGGGCTCCACCAGATGTTCCCAGTTCATCATCGTGCCTGTGTTGTTCTTTCAACATATCCAAACAAGATTAACCCCTCCCCCGAGGCCTGTTTGCCATGGGAGATCCTACCAGGTGCTGGTTTCCTTTTGTCAATTATTAAATCAACCTACAGTTTTATTTTTTCTTTGAGAAGCCAAGTTTTATAAACAATTATCCAAAAGTCTACTTTTTGGTAGGAGTCAGTAAAGGTTTGTGATGATCTGTACCACAAAATGGAAGGAAGAAACACAGGATTAGTTTGTAGCTAGAGGTTCACATTGTACTTAATATTGCTTTTTAATTTGTTTAGCTGTTAAACGTTTGCATGTACTTTTTTGTATGACTTGCTTAAAGTTGCTGTAAGAATGATGAAATGAAAAGGGGGTTGAAAAGAAAAATGACCCAACAGAAACAATTAATTACTCATTTAATCAGTTTTAACCTAATAACTTTTAAAAATACCACTTTAACAAATCACAGACATTACTGTTTCTTTT
>JARVGV010000002.1:5722657-5738684 GCA_031762435.1 Hypsolebias longignatus
TTGTTGAAAACAGGTCTCTCTTGTAAATGAGTCCTCGAGGCTCAATGGGATTAACCTGCCTAAATAAAGGTTGAACAAATATTTAATTATTTGTTACTCTTTCTGACCCTAAACTGTATTCATTTCTTAGGTTTCATCCTTAACTGTAGTAGAAATAACAGTTGGAAATAGGTGCTTAGCTGTAATTGTCATAATCCATGTGTTTCAGTCTTTAATCTTACACTTTGACTTTTATTTTCATGTTTGCCTCTATTTTCTTTGTGTTTCCTGTATTTTCCTTCAACTCTCAGCTGTTTTTTCTCAATTTCTGCTCCCACAGTCAGCCCCGCCCCGTTACACCTGTTCCCTGTTTTCATTTACCTTTTTACAAATGCTAACGTGCATGCTCAGTGCCACAACTTTGCGATACATTGTGGTTTAGATATATTCATGTCTACTTTTGGTTCTATGAAATACACTTAGTCTAACAGGGTTCATATACGGTACCTATGTCTCAGCTGTGCTCTGCATGCATATCAACATCTGGCAACATGCACGCTCTGGACTTTTCACTATTGCGACTTAAAATACCAATACAACTCATTTATACATGCAACTGTTTCTAAAAGTCAACAAAATGAAGGTGTAAAGGACCAAAATACCAGAGTTGAACCTTGAATACCAGATGTAGCTATGAATGTATTGGGGCACGCGCATTAGCATCTGTAAGAAGGTCTGTTAGTCACAGCTGCAACTAATCTCATCAGTCCAAGTCTTTATAGTTCCTCAGCTCACCTCACACTTGAGTCTGACACTGTTGGGCTTTCATGCCACATTCGTGCCTCCTTGTGTTTCACGCACATTTTATGGGAGGTAGTGGTGGTGCAGAAGTTAGAGAAAGCGAGGCTGTGTTTGGAATGTCACCGGTTCAAATTCTCCGACCAGTGCATAAAATTTGGGTGAGAAAGGCCACCTCCCTTGCCTCCTTAGGTGGCAGTCCTCTGCTCCATGTGACCCCCCCTATTGGGAGGATATCAAAGTAGCATTACTATTTATGTATGATTTGTTGCCACATCAGCTAATTTTAGTTTTGGTTTAATAAAATCTTTTGAGTTTTCTCATGTCCGCCAGAGCTTCTGTGTTTGAAACCTTCAAAACCGTAACAGTAATAATTTAAAAAGACACAATATGAAACTTTTTTCTCTTGTTCTATCTTTTGGGCCCCATGTCTTCTCATTAGTTGATCTTTGTTTCTGGAACAAATGTGTGTGAGTCTGTGTACGATCTGAAGGAAAAATAATTAAGCAAACACATTTTAGAATTCATTTATTAACATTACATGAACTGTCTGCATTTTTACATAAAGCATGTAAAACAATTTTAAAGCCTATTTTTGTTTTACAGAAAAGAGCTGTAAGAATTATCACTAGAAAGCATTACATTGTCCATCAAGCACATTATTTTATCAACTGAAGTTATTGAAGTTCTATGATTTGGTAGATTATAATATTTTATCTGTTATGTATAGAGCTCAGAATAACACATTACCTTTAAATATACAAGTGCATTTCATTAAAAGACAAAGTTGTTATAATCTCAAGGGAACAGAAATATTTATAAAACCAAAATTCAGAACTAGTTTAAAGGGACGATCTACCTCAATCCAGGGAATTAGATTATGGAATGGTTTGGAGAATGAAGTTAAAAATGTCAAGTCAATGTTTACATTTAAGAAAATAATCAAAACTGAATTGTTAGAAAATATATATGAAGTAGTTTTATGTGTATTGTATTAGAATTAGAAAATTAGAAAGATTTATTCATTTTGTTCTGTTACTTGTAGATAATTATTGTTTGAACTGATTGTTGAAAAAGGAGCAGATATAATAAAAAATTGTTCTTTTTGCTTTCATTTTTTACATTTTGTTTTCAGTATTGTATATTTAATTGTTTTGTATTTTACTTTAAAAAGAATGAATTTATAAATAAATTAAAAAAATAAACAACATTTAAGGAGATGTAGAAACTACTAAAACTGTGTTAAGAACTGTCCAATACATTATTAAAAAACTGGAAGTGGGGATCCATCATGGCTTGAGAAACATCCTGAATGATGGTGATCAGTGATCAATTAAACGTTTGGTGAAATCAAATGGCGCATTGTTTTTGTACCATTGGTGCTTAGCGTAGTTTCATCCCACCTCATGTACCACGTGTGGTGTGTATGATCTCTGACTCTGACTATAGACGCCTGCACTTCAGCATTAGACCACGGTGCTGTCATTATTGTTTTTAACATCTTTAAAATGGGTCCAGTTGCTGCTCCGAGTTGGAGTTATTGCAAATGGTGGATCGGTTGTTTTGAAAAATTTCTCAAAGACCCAGTGGCTCCGCCCCCTGACCAGTCAGCGACCAACAGTGTTCTGACGTCACGTTTTGGTGCCGGTTCGGCTCGCTTGGACCCCAGAGAAGAAGGGACTGAAAAAGGTGCTGGTTCCATGAACAATTGCCAGTGGAAACAGCCTTGGAACCGTTCCGAGCCGAACCGTGCTGAAGAGGGAAATGACTCCAGCCTCCTACTCAGAAAGATGCTGAGAAGGAATAACTAATCAACTTTTCTGCTTACACCAAGTCATGTGACCAGAGAAATGAGAGACCAGAGACGAGAGTGACAGACAACTAAACTGGTCCAAACAGGTTGAAACTGGTAAAAATGTTTCCAGGCAGGTTGAGTCCACTGGGCGGGTTCTTGTTGTTTGAACTATCCTGATGCTGCTCAATAATCCAGGTAGAAACATGTAAAAAAAGTTAAGTCTGGTCCTCTGGACATTCAAAAAACAAAACAAATAAAAACGTTTCTTCTTTCCTCCAAAAGACTTCTTCAGTCTGAGGAGCTGTATTCAGCTCAGTCTTATAAATAGCACCTTCTCACAGTGGATCAACTGCTGACAGCCAGAACCAGCTGCTCACATGATCAAGGAGGTCCATCAGTGTAACGATGGATTGTTAGCACCTGATGGTTGCTTACTATTCACAAGGAGCTGAGTGATACTAGCAATAACAGCATTGTCCCCCTCCTACAATGTTGTTATTGCTAGTATCACTCAGTCCTCTGTGAATAGCAAACAACCATCAGGGTACTAGTGAGAAAATGTGCAAAATATGAACAAGTTCAAAATTCCAGCAACGTGAGAGCAAACCTTGCAACTCACAAGAGTTGTCAAGAACTCTTGGTAAAAAATAAAAAATCACAAACAGCATTCATGAAGAAGTTTCTATAATGGTCACAACAGTAAAACACAGTAAACAGACTGAAACACCGTTCAGATACTCAAAGCGCAGACAGGTGAGTGTTTAGGTCTTCGTGACAGCAGTTTCCATCCCTTACCTCGTCATAAGGATGTTGACAAAGCCTTTGTCAGTGTGAAGCCTGGGTGAGATATTGTCTTTGATCCACTTGTAGATGGACTGTGGAGAGGGGTCCGCTTGAATCTGCTTCAGCAGCTCCTTTTCCAGCTTCAGCAACGGGAACAGGAAGCTCAGCCCTTTCCCTTCCAGAATTTCCAGCATGCGGTCCCTGTTCTGATCGATTTCTTTCACAAAGACAACGTTTGTATTAATTACTGGTCTTTTAAATGTTAAAACCGTACGAGGACGGGGCTTTACCTGGAAGCATCTTCTGCATGTTGACCTTGCTCTGCTGAAAAAGTTCTGTGAACCACTCGCGGTCTTTCAGCTTGGCCGTTTGCTGCAGGCAGAGCAGGAAAAGGGGGAAGTGGGTGCCGTTCTCCAGGGGGTGAGCCAGCTCCGCTACGCTCACCAGCTCTGCGATGATGGCCTGAGCTGCAAACTGGGCCAGGTAGGACTTCACCAAGGGCACGTCCACCTCAATCTTGGGGCACTGGTCCAGGACGTTAAGGAAAGCCTAAAGTTGTTAGGGGAAAAAAAACGTCTGTGTTGAATGCGAATCAAACACTTAACGATGTAATAAATGTAAAATAAATAAAAATGGACGTTTGCGTGCTCAGAACATGCAGACTCGTTACTGGATGAATGATGTCATCTACCTGCAAGAAGTTCTCTCCAGTGATAAGACCCTCAGTGCCGAGTGCGTGGATCAGAGTGCTGACGTGCTCTTTGTCCTCGTCGGGTTGGTCCAGGGAACACATGATCATCTTGCTGAGCATCTCTGGCAGGAAATGCTTCGGAGCCTTCATCTCTCGCACAGCACTCACAGCCTCAGTCAGGTTCTTAGTGTTCAGGTACTCAGTCATAACTACCTCCTGAAATGCAGAGGGGGAAACTCGTTTGTTTAATCCGTGTCCAAAACAGCTTGAGGTTATGTCGTACGTCTTTACAAAGTCAAGTTCTTGTTCTCTGATCAACCACATGCAGATGATTAAAACCTAAGATTTGTCACATCATCTCTGCGTTCTCCCCGTCATGTGTCAGAAACTTGTAGTCGGTTTTTGGAGGGAACATTGAACACGTGCACCCACCGTAGTCTTCAGAAGTTCTTCCTTGGCAGGAGGTGGCTTCTTGACAGTTTTCTGGGGTTTCTCCTGGATGGGCGGAGGGTTGGTCTTCAGGCCAAGCTGTGGAGGCTGACGGCAAAGATCGGCTCAACGTTTTAGAACAAGCCTTCTAGTTTAACAACGTTTTTAAAATCAGTGCTTTTAAAAATATAATTTCTTCAATTGTAGTTTTGCTGCTTTCAGTTCTAAACTGTCAAGTGAGCTGCCCACCTGTCCTAAAGGAGGAGTCTGAGAGCATGGAGGTTGGGCACTGGGAGGCATCAGTGTCGGTATCTGAGGCTGAAGCTTCGGCACCTGGTTCTTGTTGAGCAGGAACGACTGCGCAGGCCTTAAGCTGATCTGCGGACCACACAAGAAAGCACAGTTATCCATTTCCTTCAGCATTTTGAATCTGCGTTGTAGTGGCAAGTTATGCCCTCATATTTCATCATTGAAGTCAGCGGACCTGCTATAAGTTTGAAGACGAGAGGAGGAGGGATAGAAGAGGAGAAATGGTAGACGGAGCAAAGAGCAGGGAAAGACAAGTAGCAGGTTTGTTCCTCAGAATAACGCGTCTTTTTAAAATCACTGGGCATTGACACTCAAAAAGGAAGTGAAGCAGCATCTAGTCATCGCTGCCGCTGGAATTATCTCTTTTATATTTTGAAGGCTGCAATCAGCAGGAAAACGAAGCCTGCAGACATTTGGACAACTTAGAAATATTAGCTTTAGTTACTTCGTCTGCATTGAGCTGTCCTTTCTTGCTGAAACGTGGAGGCATGTCCTTGGACTGCACCTGCGACTGACTCAAGTTCTGGTTTAGGAAATGCTGGTTCTGAACCTGTCAAACAACAGTATTGAGAAAATAAAGATTTGCCTTCGTTTCCCCTTGAACATTTGCACAATGATTATTTAGCAGGATTACCTGGTTGGACTTCACAAAAGACTTGGGCCCCGTGTCAAACTGTGACTGCGGAAGAGGTGCAACATGGCTGCTGTGGCCATTGAAGAGCGGGTTGGTGCGATGGCGTCCCATAGTGGGCGAGTACCTGTCTTGAATAACGCCTGGGCCAGTTCCAATCCCACTACCTGAGGAACAAAAGTGATGCAAGTTCAGAGTCCACAGAGAACCCACAGGTGGACGCATACAAGTGTTTCAAAACCACCTACCTGGCATCTGTCCAAACATGTCAGCCAATCCCCCGAGAGTCTCCCTGTCCAGCCTCATTCTGTTGGGCAAGAAGGGGTTTTCCAGGAAGAAGTCCATCCTCATTCCTTGAGACATTGGTGCTGGGATGAAAACACCCAAATCCTACACAAACATACCAGTAAATGAATGAATTTCTTTAAGGTGTTCAGTATAAAAATTTGAAATGACCCTAGATATTGTTTTTCTAAGTTCTTGTCAGCAGCACACCCAACTGCTTCTTTACATTTCTCATATATATGTGGAGCTCCTGAAATGATTCGACCTTCTCCTGACTCACCTTCACTGCATCCTGACGGACTTGGTGAAGCGTCTTTGGTCCGTTGTCGATGAAAGCCTTGCGGGGGACCCAGTTGTTTTCTCGCAGTTCCACCGTGTCTTGCAGCAGGAAACGGATCCTAGCAGGCAGCTCCTTGTTGTTCATTAAGGACTGCATTCGGCCAAAGTACTGATCCATTAAAGACTGGTGTGAGGAGAGGAGGAGGGAGTAAACAGGTGCAGTTCAAGCAGACTTTAGTTTAGTCCAGGTAGTGTTAAGACAGCCCTCCCACAGACACTAACAAACTAAACCAAGACAAAAGTCTGGAAAAAAATAAAAATACAGGCTTAAAATGACCCATCTTTTGAAAGGTGTTGTTTCTGCTAACGAGCTGAACGCTAAGTAGCCAATGTTCTGTCTATGATCAGTTTCCAAAGTTACAAAGACACCACTAACTTCAATCATGCCCTCGATGGCATCTTTAGCTCTTACCTTTGCCTTCTCGTGGTCGAGTCTCGGCCCCACTGTTCTCATTATCTGACAGAGGCATTCCAGATCCTCCCCCATGTCTTTGAGCTGTACTCTCTTCTTCTTTTCCAGAAGCTTCAAAAACATTGAGACAAAATGACAAGTGATCACACTGGGAGTTTACGAGTTGTTCAGCTGTCATCTGGCAGCGTTCACCGAAACGTGGCTTTAGGGACTCCAGCGACCATAGTTAAATGCATTCTGGGGGCCAGAGCGGGCAACACTGAAGCTTATCTGAAACTGCTGACTAAGGCTAAATACAATAAGATTGTTATTCACGTGGGCGGTAATAACACTCAATTACACAAATCCGAGATCAATAAAATTAATGTTGCTTCGGTGTGCAACTTTGCAAAACTGTGTCGGGCTCCATAGTTTTCTCTGGCCCCCTCCCCAACCTGACCAGCGATGACATGTTTAGTTGTATGTCATCGTTCAACCGCTGGGTGTCCAGGTGATGTTCTGACGACGACGTGCGCTACGTAGATAACTGGAGTGCATTTTGGGGAAAAACCTGGTTGCATGCGGAGGGATGGCATCCATCTCGCTTTGGACGGAGCCGCTCTTCTTTATAGAAATTTGGCTGATTTTGTTTGTCCCCCAAATTATTGACAACCCAGGGTCCAGTCCAGGAAGCAGAGTTGTAGTCCTCCACACCGCTCTGCTGCTTCTCCTCTGTTAACCACCCAAAACCCCAATGAAATGGTGTCAACTCGCCCACAGCTCAAATAAATTTAAAAATCAGTTCTAAATATAGAAATCTTAAAAATATTTACTTTACCAGGACAAAAGAATAAAATAATTAAATCTGGTTTATTAAACATCAGATCTCTTTCCTCCAAGTCTCTGTTAGTTAATGATCTGATAACTGATCATCATACTGATTTATTCTGTCTAACAGAAACCTGGTTCAAACAGGAGGATAAATTAATGTACTGCTAATTATTTAAATGTTCATAATTCTAGAACAGGTCGAGGATGTTTGGGTAGTCTCTAGGTGCAGAAAAAGATTCAGTCAAATGATTTTTTTCTGCCTTAAATATGCTGCGAGTGCCTCTCTTGTATCTGATGGCAGGAAGAGTAAGAGAAGTGTCCCCCACCCCCACACCCAACTTTTGATAGGGGCATTTTTAACGACTAAATGCAGCCACAAACCAAAATGAGCGTCGGCACATTGGTTATTTTTTACGTATTGAAGTGACTTTGGATTAGATTTATTACGACCAAGTTTTATTCTATCTGAGCTGACCATCAACAGAAGAGTGAACTTACACTACTACACTGTCAATAGAGCAGAAAAATGAACCGCACAAACAAAAAGGAACCTACTGTTTTGATGCACTTATGAAGGATAGATTCGTGGATGAGGTCGAGTTTGCCAAGTTCCCCGATGAATTTAATGTTGCCAAGCATCTTGATCTTGGCAATGGCACGTTGCTCCTCCTCCTCAGCAGTGAGAGGGTTGTCATGCTTGTCATAGACTGAGGACAAAAAAAGGAATATTAGATTAGCAGTGACGAGATGTGATTCTCATGTTCTGAGACACTGAAATTTGTTCATTATAATCAAAAATACAAGAAATAAAGGCTTGAAAGAGTTCACTGTGTGTGACTGAATCTATGTAATCTACAAGTTTCACTTACTGAAACGATTGACAAAAAACATAGAATTTTTTCACGATTTTCTGTTTTTTAGATGCACCTGTTGATCAAGTAGACTCTTACACATGGGTTTCATTTAGTTTCTATTTTCTTGTACGTTCATAAAGTTCAATCACCATATGTTTGATGATTATGGTAAATGAGTTCAGCACAATGTTATAAACCATTCCTTCCATTATACACTGATGTTATATAGTATGATTAAACTACTGTTTTACATAAATCTAATGCATAACAGCTGCCAAACTGCTACACAATCTGAGTATTGTTATGTTTATTTTAAGATGCACCTAAAGAATTGCTTTTTAAAAAAAATAAATAAATAGTGAAGACTGAAAACTCAAACAAGTTCAGCCTCTGAACTGATGCTGAACCATTCGATCCAGGACGTGAACTACAAGACTTACTTTCAACATTTCTGGTGCGATTTTCAAATTCATCTTGAAGCTTGGAAATCAGCAGTCTCCTGAAAGTCTACAACAACAAACAAACAAAAATATCATTGTTTACCGTTACCATAAGTTTACTGTGGACATGCGTACAAACTCAATTAGAAACGTAGTGTGTTTAAATATTTACTGTGCTCTGCTTTTGGGATGTTTGGATTTCAGATGAAGGGCCATCAAAGTTTGGCGCGTCCTCTGCCAAGCGCAGACATAGCTGAGCATAGAGCGAGCTGTACTTTGGCTCTTCTAGGGCTTTGTCTACAATCTAAAACAAAGCAGAGAAGAACCAAAAAGTCATTACAAAAAGTGGGAATGGCTCAAAGAGCAGACTGCCAAGTACGGATGAACAACTACTGGTACATTTAGCAGAGCTCTACAGAATAGTGAAAACCATCACTTACCAGCAAGATGATTCCTTTAAGGACGAGTTTTGAATCTACGCCCACATTCAGGAGCTCAAGGCATAGCTTGTCAAACTTGTCAGGCGTAAGTTTGTTGAGTATGCTGAACGAACCAGAACAAGAGGAGATAGATGAGGCAGCAAGAGTTGAAGTCAAATTGAGTAAGAACATACTTTAACTAGAGGAACAAAAGTATGGCGTATGGCACATTATACTCCGCCAACAAATCATCGTACAGCAATCTATAGCAATGGACAAGCAAAACATTGTATAACCATGGACCTACTTTTGTGACCTTAGCACTGAGGCGTTGAACAGATTATAGGACACGCTGTCTAGATGGTACACATTTGTCTCCAGTTTTGTTTAAGTATCTTGAACAGGTCAGAAGTTATGGTTTGGACAAGCAAATACCTTATTTTTAACTTTGACCTTAATTTGTGATCTTGACCTTGGAGCTGGTGTGACTAACAGTAGATGCAACATTCCATCTAGTGATGATGTGTATGAAGTTTTGATACAATTGATCAAAAGTTACAGGCGGAACGAGAGAAAGTTTATGGTCATATGGACAGAGACTATCCTGTCACGAAAACAAATTATGCTGTGCAATTAATTGTCTCAGAAATTATTGTGATAAACGATAATATTGTTTGAAATTTGACAACAATTAGTAATTATTGTCAAATTTAAGGAGAAATGTTGGTTAAGTTTTGAATGTAGTACATTGTTGGACCACTGGATGGCAGTATAAGACTGTTTGAACTAAAAGATGGATAGTGAGGGAGTGAACATTGTGTCTCGGAAAAAAATGGGAGAGACCCCTTGACGTGACATGGGCTGTCTCCATCACTCTCCTTCCTGTTTTTCAGATTTCAAAATGGCGGACGCTCGGTGTGGTTTGAGCTCTTTAGCATAGAATTTTTCTACATAAAGCCTTTAATAAAAAAATAAAATAAAATCAGTAAACAGGTTCTCAGCTTCTTCTTTTTTTTTTTTTTGCAGAGAAAAAACTTTTTACACGAAGGCACGGGTTTCAACTGTGAATTTTGGAGCTTTGACAGACAGAGGTTTTCCCTCCCAGGTCGGCCTGTTAGCTTAGCTCATAGCTTAGCTTCTCAGCTTAGCTGCTTTTAACGATCCAAAAACTATTTCTGGATCGTTAAAACAGATTTTAAAGAGAAAAGAGAAAGGGATGGGTCAGTGAAGAGCACCAGAGTTAAGCTTTTTGTCATCCAGTGTCTTCAGTAGAAAGAGAGACACACAGAAACTATAAAGTCAATGAATGCATTTATCATGCAATTCATTGATTTGTTGTTTATCGTGACGGGCCTAATGGAGACACCATAATACGTCCGCCTTTCCATGGGCATATAAAAATGAGCAGTCATGCTACCACCAGCGAAAACAGCTTGGATCCAGGAAGAAACGTTTGAGTTGAAAATGCATGCTACAATAATGTAAATCAAACAAATGGTAGTTTGCATAATAATTTCTCAACAAGTGCCACATAATTATCGGTAGTTGCCTGTTTGACTACAATCTGATGGAAACAGCTCAACTTTTAAAATTGTAAACATTGCCTGATACAGAAGCAAACCAGGCTAAGCTGCCTTCAGCAAGCACCTGCCGTCTTAAGGACCTTTCTCAATTTAAGAAACAACAAAAACGCAGCAGGAACACCTCACTTCACTCACCCATGATTTTAAAAGGATTCCTTGCATTTTTCTGAAAACACTCCAACATTTAACTGACATTTGATCAAAACAGCTTCTGGGTATTTTCTTGAAATACTAATGCTAACATATCTCTGAGCAGGATCAAGACTCCTGCATATAATCTTTCTGAATTTGAACCTTACCCTCTCACTTTCCTGAAGATTGCATCATGTAGCTCTTTTTCGTTGCTGGAGTTGACATCTCGTCTAGTGCTTCGTGAAGGAACCCATCTCTGAACGCTTTGCCCTGGGGTTTTCCCCAGGAACTCGCTGCAAACAGACAAAAGACCAAGCTAAACAGATCGCGATGACAGTGTTGATAGTAAAAACAATTTAAAAAAAAATGGCATGCACACTGGCAAGTTATTTTTCTGTAACAGAACTAAACACAGCTATGCAAACAGGTTCACTCTTCTTAAAACTGATGCCATCATCTTTACCTGCACCTCATTTTAACCCTGGGAAGGTCTCAGAAAAAAGAAAAGAAAAATCTGCCACATTTATTTTTGTCCAGGTTTTTAATTTATTTTGGTGCCATCAGTAAACTATTCTTGATAACGACTAAAAATCCTTCATTCCCACATAAAGGCATTAAACGAACCTGTTGCCGACAGTCTTGGGATTGTGCTGAGGTGCACCCCTACCACCTCCTCCCCCCGAAGAAGCACTGCAGAGGTAAACATGGAGCACATTAAGATCATATAACTTAATTAGTTACATCTGCATCTTTGACTCACAAGAAGTAACTTTTTTTGTTATGCGTTCAGGCGCTTAAATCAAACAAAACAAAATAACCCATGCAAGTTCTGATTATTTAAAATGTAATGCTTACCATCAAAATTAAAATAATAAATAAATAAATAAATACACATCTGTAATGATCTTTTTCTGGTTTTTATGGAGTAGCACTGAAACTTGGGAGACCGAAAGCAAAGCAAGTCACATGTGAACTCTGAGAAATATATTAGTCGCAAAAATTATAACTGGCTATAAAGTGGACAGTTTTCAGAATTTCTGTTAAAGAAAAAGTCTTAAAAGGTTCAGTTTCTTAAAACTCCACCTCCTCCATCTCTTAACTGCTTATCCGTAGCCGGGTCGTGGAGGCAACAGGTCCAGGACCAGGAGAGAACCCAGACATTCCTCTCCCCAGAAACACTTCACAGCTCATTCTGGGGGACCCTGAGGTGTTCCCAGGCCAAAGAAGATACACAATCCCTCAAACCACTTCTGGGTCTTCCCTGGGGCCTTCTGCCAGTGGGATGTGCTCAGAAAACCTCTAAAGGGAGGTGTCCAGGAGACGTCCTGGTCAGATTCCCTAACCACCCCAACTGACTCTTCAGTGCAGAGGAGCAACAGCTCTACTCGAAGCTCCCTCCGGGTGATGGAGCTCCTCACCCTATCTCTAAGGCTGGGCCCAGCCACCCTGTGAAGGAAGCCCTTTTTGACCGTTTGATCTCATTCTTTCAGTCATGATCCAAACCTCATGACCACAGGTGAAGGTCAGAACGTAGGAAGACGGATCAGTACATCTAGAGCTTTAAATTTTGACTTGGCTCTTTCTTCTGTTATTATCAAACCCAAACAAATGTTGACCAAAAAGCAACATGATCAACAAAAGTAACAGCATGTGCGTGATGTGGTGGAACAAAGCACATCAAACTATGCTTACTTGTGACTGAAAAGTTTTATGCATCAAACATAGTAAAACGTCTGCTCGTATAACATTTTAAAAGCCAATTAGGGCCACAAAAAGACTTACAAGGTATTTTAATTTGCAGATTAACAAGTTCAGACCATGCAAGTTGCCGTCATTAGGACTGACTTAGAGTTTACTGTTTTATTCAAAAGTACATTAACATGAAAAGGTTGTAGACTCCATTACATTGTTGAAAACCTCACACCCACAGCACGTGTAACGCTGTATGAGATATCTATGACACAGTGACAGCTAAAACAATCTTGAGGTTTGAAGTGAAATAAAATAAAATAAGCACTTCATTTTCCATACACTAAGACTGTAGGATACATTGTCATTCACATCGCTTGTTCACAAATGACTCACATGCTCACACACGTGTTCGTGCTGTTGCTCGGCGTATTGTTTTGTAGGGCTTAGGTGTGTTTTTAGTCTAACGTTTTTCTTAGATCTTACCATTTTTCTTTTACATTTTATACTTTTGTTGGATGTAACTGGGACGCTGTGTACACAGTTTTGTTCCATCACATGTAGTGCGTATGACAAAGAAACTCTGACTATGACGTGGTACATGAGGTGGGACAAAATTATGTACACAGGGTCTCAGTGTACATCAACTCAGCTATCCTTGATACCTTGATACTAGGAAACTGACACAAACCCATTCATTGGGGGTGGGTCATAAAAAATTAAAATCCACTAAAAAAAATCCAACATGCAGATATTTAAAAAAACTGAGAACAACTTGGATGTGAACTTGTAGGCAGCATATTACAATTTCGTTTCATCACATGTAACCACATGTGGTGCAAATGACAATAAAGACTCTCTGACTCTGACAAAACTGAAACCATCCTAAGGCCCAGTGTACATTCATTCAACCTTTATTTAGATAGGTTATTCCCATTGAGGACTCATTTACAAGAGAGACCTGATTTCTTAACAAAGAGCGATGAAAACAGTGAATGACAACGACAACAATACAGTCATAAAATAGGCATACCGTAGGCATACCCAACCCCCTTTTCAAAAAGTTTCACAAAGAGAAATGCCTGACAGCCATTTTGAGCATTTCCATTTCCACATCCTGCTTTGTTCTAAGCACTGGAAGCTCTGGCCAGAAATGCTAGCAGAAGGATAAAGCTGGGGACAAATAAAATGTGTTTTCATGCAAGACTGTGCTGCTTTGAGTCATTCACCTGAAACGAGAAGCACCCCCTTCTGCAACGACACTCTCCACTTTGGCGGCTTGACAATGAAGAATACTCAAAAGAATAATAATAATAGGAGGGGATGGGGATAACGGTGCTGGGGAGGACCAAAAAAAGGCAATTAGAACCATTACTGATTACAGGAACGAGTAAAACGTTTACAGATTGAGTGACTAACAAAAATAATTGTAAAACATTCATCCTTATTCAGTGTTATCCATGACCATGTCACAAAAATGAGTAAACGAGCAAAAGAAAAACTACTTGCATGTTCTGACACATTGTTAGCATATCTCTTTGTGAGATACGAGTAGTTTATGATTTATTACAGTAAGATTATGAAAGTCTAAATATATGGATGTACACAAGCCTCCCAGCAACAATACAAGCGGTGCGTCATCTCACCGGCTAAAGCTACCAACCTGGACATTAGCTAGCTTGCTACTGTATATGAGCCAAAAATTAGCTACATCACTGCACCATTGACATTTTCTCTGTTAAAATTACGACCAGTTTGGCTAAATCACATACGTAAACAGCAAGAGAGTGAAAATCGTCGTGGCTGCATTGATACACTCCAAATCTGGGATGTTCTGAGATGGGATTCATTGTAAAATAAAAAAATTAAATAAAAAACACACAAAAAAAAACAATAGGCTGTAAATTCAGCGTTAACATTTATGGTGGCCTCGGCTGGACAACGTGACTGACCGCAGTCGCTTTCAATGTGTTTGTTGTTACCCCACTGCAAGGCTGAAAACATGGATCTAATGCCAAATTAGAAGGTTACGTGTCCGTGTGATAAATGCATTTTCAGTAATTCGTGATATAAAGATCCAAAAATGATGCCTAAACCGAAAGCATTTGTTCAGTTTAAAAGCCATCCATAAAAGTTAAGCAACGACGCCATTTCGAATCGGCTGCAGCATCTGCCGGCTCCTGAGCTAGTATGTGCTAGTTAGCTCAACACATTAGCTTGTGTGCTCATAGATATGCTTGCTAAGCTAACGGAAGCCATTTTGCGTGGACCGGTAAGGTTTTTACATTAAAAAAAAAAAAAAAGAAACGACTACCTTACCTTTACTAAAGCAACTTCAGCTTTGTTTTGTTGTGCTACCACCAAATAAGAAATAAAAACTTGCGCAAGAAAAAGGAATTTTGAAACGAGTATCAGGAGAGCTACAAGCCGAAAGATGCCCACACACAATTTAACTTGGACAACCCTGCGCTAGCTGACTGTTTGCACTAGCTAACGGTAGGAGCTCCAGCTATGGCTGCAGCTTGGCTGCCTTATGAGGACGACATTGGTTGTCGTGGGAGTCCTGGCCAATCACAGCCAAGATATATTTTTAGGGCGTTACCGTTTGCATTTCTAATCCAATGAGAGGCGACTTCACACAAAAAGGACCGCCCTCTTTATTTATTTTTTTTTAACTTTACTAACAACATAAAACAGAACAATGTAACAAGATACAAAGATACGCCCTCTTTAAATGACATTAGCTTCAGATAAACAGAAAGATGTACTGTATTAGTTTTTCCATTATTAAAATTATTATTATTATTATTATTATTAAAAAAGAAACATTTGATTTTTTTTCATTCAACCTTTATTTATACAGGTTAATCCCATGTTGCAAAATGAGTAACACCTATCACCTAATATTTTATACTTTTGTTATAATACAAGAGATGCAACATAACCTCATCTTCTCTATTTACTTTAGCATGATTATCTTGCTCATACATATTGCACCTTAACTGGACTTTGGCACATTTGTCCTGTTTCATAAATTCAGTTAGTGCCCATTCAAGTTCAGTGATAAAAATATTTGTCATTGTTTCTGCTCAGATTTTAATGTGATTTTTATATCAATATTAAGATGTTAATTTGTCTATAATTTGACCTAGTTGTATTTGTTATTTTAAATGTTAACATTTAAAATTTTAGTAACTTGTGAACATTAAAATATTGCAGGAAAGGAATGAGGATGGTTTTACACCAGTTCAACTTTATATGAGATATCAAAATCATTGGAGTACATGAATCAGCATTTTTTTATATATATTTTTAATCAGGGTAATCCGGGATAAATTTAAGATTTTTGTTTATGAATGGCCTCGTTAATTATTTTCAGATTTGATGTTAGCATTGATATCAGATACTGTTTGCATCAAACATGGAGCTAGAGAGATATTTTTTTTTTAAATTATAATTTTAGCTTCTCTCCAATATGGTTCCCTGTCAAGTCAGAATATACAATAATTTAAAATCTTACTTCTAACAAACAAGGCTGTCAACAACCAAGCTTAATTTTACAGTGTACAAAGTATTAAAGCTCTTTTTTTTTTTTTTTTTTTTTTTTCCATATTAGATGGGCTCCCTTCTCACCTCACAGCCATCCTCA
>JARVGV010000002.1:5803554-5814739 GCA_031762435.1 Hypsolebias longignatus
AACAAAATACCCTAAAAAAACCCGAAAAAATTATAAAATGCTGCATAAAAAAGGCAACTTACGGCGCGATGACGTCACTGGGGGCAGTGCCGTAAACGCGAAACGCCGTAAACCGATGACACCGTAAACCGGGGACTACCTGTATATGCACTCCAGCACAAAAAAGCCAATTGTGTCAAAGCAACTGAGGAATACAGATTTAAACCGTTTTATCTCATCTCCACATCATCTAATCCCCCATGGCTTCTGCAATCTTCTTTCTGTCATTCCCTTTATTAAATTGGGCCCCTCCCCACATTGAAAGACCGGGAAGAGAGCTGGTTATTCAAATCTAAATCAACACTGAGTGAAGCAGATGTAGAACAGAGAGAGACAGGGGTAAAGCTCACACCTTACATTGTTACTATTAATGCGATTCCACTGCAAGAGTTGGGATCGATGCAGTCAGATGAATCACTGTGTTAACATCCTAATATCTAATAGCATCAGAGCAGCTAAACTATAAAAACTCCACCAGTTCCACCATGAACACACACTCACTGCACAGATTATGAAGATAAGACAGAGGAGGGAGTTGATATGAGGAACCATTAGAAGAAGACCTGTACTGGGAACTAAACAAGAATACCATGATGGCCTTGATGACCCCACATCTGATCTTTGCTTTTGTCCACAGAGACACTCACACCATTGAAAACGACCTAAAAATAGTCAAATCCATCCATCCATCCATCTATTTATTATATTTTACTCACTTCTTCCTTTTTGGATAACGGGGATCGCTGGTGCCCATATTCATCTATCACTGTGCGAAAGGTGGGGGACACCCTGGACAAGTCTCCAGTCCATCACAGGGACACTTAATGAGACAACCATTCACTCTCTTGCTCACACCCAGGGACAGACTAGAGTTACCAGTCAGCCTAACATGCAGTTTTTGGCCAGAGGAAACCGGACACTTGAAACTTAAGGACACCCAGCACACACACTGTTTGCCCTGCTCCCATCAGGCAAAAGGCTGAGGAGCAGAACCACTAGGCTGTGGAACAGCTTCTACCCTAAGGACTCATGAATCTCTAACCAGGAAAAATCACTGTGACAATTACTGTGAAAAACCACTGTGAAAAAAAAAGTGAAAATGGCTGTGAAAAATCACTGTGGGAAAAAAAAAAAAAAAAAAAACCTGTGAAAATCGCTGTAATGCCACTTGGTTGTTGATATGTGCTGCTGACTATCCATGATGCTGATCTCTTCTTGCTGCTGATTACTTCATGTTGCTGTGTTCATTAATCCTCATCTGCTCATACAGACTGTTTGTGCTGCTGTTGTTTTTAGTGCATTGTTTTTGTACCATTAGTGCTTAGTGTATTCATAGTTTGGTGAATATATTATATTCTTAGTTCATGTCTCAGAACTTACTGATGTTGTTCTTTACTATTTGTATTTTTGTTGGATGTAACTGGGATCCTGTGTACACAGTTTTGTTCCACCTCATGTACCACATGTGATGTGAATGACAATAAAAATCCTTGTATCCTTGTATAACATTTCTTCATAAAAAATACACTGAAATCTGAAATTCTTTCAAAAATATTATGTTTTAAATTGATGTCAGCATACTTGTTCTATGTTTTATATGCATTCTGTACAGTTCAGTCTTTTTTTTATTTATTTATTTTATTAGCTCTTAACAAATTTGTGCCACTTTTAGCATTGTGTTGTGTTGCTGTGTGATTGGTGTTTTACTAATTTTAGTTAGCATTTTGTTTATATTAGTCTAATAGTCCTCTACTTTTACTACAAAGTTTTGTGACTTTATTTTTGCTACTTTTTGGTAGTGTTTTACTACTGTTAATATTTGGCTACAATTTATCTACTTAGCTACTTTCAAATTTTAGTTTGTGTTTTGCAACTTTTAGCTTTAAGCCAGCATTTTGTGCTTTACATTTTAACTAGTGTTTTTGTACTTTTAGTTTTTACAATTCAGTATCATTTTCTTCAGCATATTTCTTCAGCCATTTAGCACTCAGTTATATTTAAATTTTTTAGAAGTGTTACTATAGAAATGTGACAATAGTATACTTGACAGGTACAGACAAAATGTGTATTTCCTTTGCAATTTATTGAAAAATTAAATATACTTGAGTTACATCAAAATCTTTTTTTAACCTGCATTCATCGTACATATTTCCTATAAGTGCCTGCGACATAAAATTATTAAATATGAATGTTTTTTTGGAAAGCTAACATTAAAAACATATTTGCCCCCCCACACACCCCCACACCCCCAACAAAAAAAAACTACTATATTCACACCACTTTGATGAACAGATGTTGAGACAGTTGCATGCGCAGTAAAAAGAGGTGATGACGAAGGGGAACACCTGCATGCAAACAGACCATTGTTTCAATGGCTAACAACAAAGACAAGAGAGGGGTTTAAATTATTTGGAATCATTATCTGAAATATATTGAGAAGTCTGAGTTACAATAATATTGTTTCAACAAACAAAGACCAGGGAGTACCCCTTTGATGTGACTTTCGGTTTTACTTTGACTTAGCTAAGTTCAAAGGAAAATATCCCAGTTGTGTAACCAAATTGGTAAAATTATGTTTTATGCCAAATTTTGTAAATACTGTTTTCTTTCACTTTTTGTATGTGTCAGATGTTCTTGTCACAGGAAAAAATCTTGAGTTTTGCTTCAGTCTGGTGGCTCCAATTGACTAAAAACACCAACTATACTGTGTGCTGTTAGATTTAACCACAAATGCACTTTCCAAAAAGCTATATCACATAATGTGTTTAAAAAGTATTTTTGCAAACCAGTTATATAGTGGAAACGAAGCAGGTTCAGTCTTTATCTGAATACTTCAGAACATCCTAAATTAAATTCTAACTTATTAGTAAGCCTCCTGAGAACTTCTGTCGCGTACTGCAGACACAACCTCTAAGACTTACATATGTATGTGAGTGAGACAGCTTTTTTTTTTGTTACCCAGGTAGTGCAGCCAGTTGCTTCATTACTCTGGCAATGGCGGTGTTTAAATGCAGTAAAAGATTCATTTTAATCAGACACCCACATGCCACATGTATAATTAATGCATAGTGGAAGGACATGGTAACTTTTACCATGACCACACACACACACACACACGCACGCACGCACGCACGCACACACACACACTTCTCCATCACCATATGCAGTACCTTCAGACAGCTGCTGTGTGTTTGTCAGGGTAGATCAATGAAATGGAGCTGAGGATGAGCCACTGTGAGCAGCTCTTCACGGGGAGGTCAGAGTGCAGCAAGCCAGCATTCTGGGATGTCGTTCAGACTCCTCCACAGCAGATGTGCTGGGTTGCACTTTCACAGCCTCAACTCTCTCTGGGAGTGTTGTTTGTAGGAGAAACAGAATCTTTGCCGACTACCAGGCATTCTGCTTTCTCTGACGGGTGTACTACCTTCACCGTTTTTCATATTCTGCTTTTGTGTCTGTCAATAGATCCAAATACCTGGGAGCAGTTTGTCTGAGGTCTCAGAAGCTGTCTTGTGTCTCCAGTGGGTGGAAGAAAAATACAAACACAAGACAAACTGAGATTTGAAGTGACTTTATAGACATAATTTATATGAATGAGTTTCAAGTTCAGCTCAAGGCAGTGTGCACAGAGAAGCAACAAAAATAAGGATTTTTGCATACAGCCTTTGCAACATGTCGGAGATCAAACATCTGATTTCCATTTTTCCATTTTGTAATGTTATAACCACAAAAATTCAAAGTATTTTTCAGGGGTTTTCATGTGATAGACTGATACAAAGTAGCATATAATTGTGAAAAAGAAGGAAAATGATGCATGGTTTTCAAATATTTACATGAAAAAATCTTTAAAATGTTTGTGCATTTATTTTCAAACTCCTTTACTCTAATATCTCTAACTAAAACCCAATGCAACCATCTTCAGAAGTTACCCAATTAGTGTAGCATTAAGACAGCCTTGTTTTCAGCAAGACCTGACCTGAAATTATCTTCCAGAATAGTACATGACTGGTTTCTCTAAAGTTCATTTTGACCTGATTAATTCCTGGTTATTTTCCACAAGAACACCAGTGCTTAATTTGAGCTGGATCCTGTCGGAACAAGATCCGGGAACGCTCTCATTTAGACCGGGTGCATTTTAGCAACTGTTTGCTCAGATCCGGCAACTCAAATCTCTGCCTCTAAAAGTCCAAACTCATCACACATTTTTATTTAGATTATTTATTAAAAAATACAAAGAGCGGAGACATTGCCCAGTCTGTGTAGTGGATATTATGGCTGCAGCAAGTGCACCAGCTCATGCACACACTCCTGCCCAGCAGAGAGGTTGATGGCATGACCTGTATGGATGAAGTGTCATCCATATGGCAAGCCAAGTGGCCCAGCCAGACAGCTGGTAAAAGTGGCTATTAATGGGACACTTGGCTTGCCATACCTTATGCACAGGAGTGTCTTCATGCAACTCTACAGTGCGTGCCCAACTGCTGATGTGAACTCACTCATATGTTTTAGACATAAATAAATTAAAAAACCTTCACTACAGTAAAAAAAAAAATATGACTTAGCCGAACCACCCGAAGAAATGTCAGGAAGCCACTACCTGCAGGGAGGTTTGTTAAGGCTGGGTGCAGAGCAGGCTGGGCAGTAGGCAAGAGGTGGGTCACTGGCCATGCCAATTCTTGGTGGCATAGACTGGGTTTAGGGATTTGGAACTTCACTGGTGGGCAATGTTCCCTCTAAACTATGTGCCTGTGCAATCGTGCACTGCTTGCACATTCTCTGAACACAAGAAAATCTATGCTGCGCAGTTGCGAACTGACCACAAGGTTATCTCCCTCTTTATAATAAACTGTCAGCCTGAGTGCTGCGGTCTGTACACTGCCCCTGCTCCGTGCAAAGTGGGGGATGGAACACATCCCCCCCAGGTCAAAACAGATCTGTGTCATGTGATTTGTCATGTGATGTGTAATCCAGCCAATCAGCACCTTCTGGAGTTACTGCACTGAGTTCAAAGAAGCTACATAGCTATTTGTACAAGCAACTGGGACTTCTTGCGCTTTTCCAAGCTTTGTTACTGCATATTTCATCACATACCAAGAAATAATATTTGGCGTTGTGGATTTATCACAGAAGTTTATGTTCGTACAACGTCAAACAAAAAGTAAGTAAGCTAATCCCATGACTTTTAGCCATTTTTATCATGCTAAGTTTTAGCAAACAGTATACTGTAATGCTCAGTATAAACCTGGATGATCAAAGGAAAAGTTTACAAACAGTGATGAGACCAGCTCTGTTGTTGTCTGGAGACAGTGGCATTGACAAAAAGACAGGAGAAAGAACTGGAAGTGGCAGAAATTAAGATGTTGAAGTTATTAGGAGTGACAAGGATGGATAAGATTAGGAATGAGATCATCAGAGGTACATCACAGGTTGAACAACTGGGAGATAAAGTTAAAGAGACCAGACTAAGATGGTTTGGACACGTCCAGAAGAGGGACAGTGGGTATAAGGATGAAGGAGAAATGCAGCTTTCAGGACAAAGTAAAAGAGGACGGCCAAAGAGAAGATATATAGATGCAGTTAGAGAGGACAGAGTGAGATGGAGGAGGATGACTCGCTGTGGAGTCCCTTGAAAAGGGAAAAGCCAAAAGAAGTTCAATAGGTTGTATAAAATTTACTCTTACATATTGAATTTCACTGAGTTCTTGCCCTGTGCTGATCTGCAGCATGAAAACATCTACTGCAGTATTTTTTTTAAGTTATTAATAGCTTAGATTTTTTTTCCTGTCTTCTTTGCCTTAATGTTGGTTGATAAGAAATAAATGTCTCACTAAATAATAGTGCAATAAACAATAAATAACAATAACAATAAACACTGTGAGCTTCACTATCTCCACATTACAGCTACAAATGTATATTTGTTTGTTAGTTTGTCTGAGGTGAGCTCACCCTGGGTTACATTTCCTCATGGGCGGAGCAATCGTACTGTTCACGTAAAATATTTGATAATGTTCTTATAGAAACAATTCCTGAATGTTGTTCAGACTGTGTTAATGCCACATGTTTTTCTCTTGACCCTGCAACTGGGTAAGGTTACATTAGACCTAGCTGACTACTGGAGTTTTAATTAAGTATTTTAAGTCACTAATAAACACGATGGATGATGATCATATTGCTTTATTCTACGCCATTAGTAAGAAGGAGTGGTTATTATTATATGTTCATATTGGCTAGTGATTTCCCACCTAAAACTTAACTTAGGCTACACTATGTTTCTTAGACTGTGACTAAGATGTGAGAGAAGTGGAGTGTGCTCTATTCACACAAGGAGAGCTGTTGGTCAGTCTACTTCTTGTGCCATTAACTCTAAAATAGTTATTGAATCAAGTGTTACTTATGTAGGTAAAACGAGATGTTAAACTGTTAAAATACACCAGAATGCAAGAAATGGCATCTACTTTTTTCAAATAGTTCTGGGGGAGAACTGCCAGACCCCCTCTACCAGTGTGTCCTCCCCACATTACAAATGGTTCTGATGCCAATGGCCACCACGTTGTTAACTGTCTTCCAGACCAGGAGTTTCATTCAGGCCACAACTGGACCCCCACCCAGACCAAAGCATGATTCTCACATTTAACATACACATCTGAACAACAAGATTATTGTCTTTTTCATCTGAAGTGGGCCAAGTCACTTAAATTAAAAATAAATGAATGAACATTGCTGCTGTAATTTGATTATTTTAATAAACAATTGAATTTGCTATGATCCCAGATTTTGAACAGGTGTGATACTGGTGTGTGATCACAGCGTGCACATCTGATATTGCTCACAGTGGTCCTCGGTGCGCTCAGGGAGCTTGTGTGTTTGCCCAGACACATGAAAGATTAGAGGGAACATTGGTCATAGAAAATGATCCAGGAAGTGGGAAATATTAGTTAGGCTCTGAAAAGAATGAAGATGGAGAAGATACTAAGACCTGTTGAAATCCTAGTGGAGGTTTGGAAATGCCTTGGAGAGATGGCAGTGAGGTTTTTGACTCAATTATTCAGTGGCATATTTGAGGGTGAGAAAATGCCTGAGGAATGGAGAAGAAGTGTGCTGGTGCCCATTTTTAGGAAAACACAAGTGATACAGAGTTTTATCAACTACAGGGAAACTACTTAAATATATTTCATATACATGTAATTTATTGATCCCCAAGGGGAAAGTTGATGAACCTCACAATGAAGAGCTGGGAGAAAGTTGTGAAGCTAGACTTAGACGAGAGGAGACTATCTGTGAGCAGCAGTATGATTTCATGCCAAGAAAGAGCACCACAGATTCCATCTTTGCTTTGAGGATGCTGATGGAGAAGTACAGAGAGGGTTAGAAAGAACTCCATTGTGTCTTTGTGGATTTAGAATGACAGAGTGCCAAGAGCGGAGGTCTGGTGTTGCATGAGGAAATCTAGAGTGGTAGATAAGTAAGTTAGACTGGTACAGGACATGTATGAGGATAGTGGGACCATGGTGAGATGTGTTGTAGGAGTGGGGGGTAGCTTCAAGGTGGAGGTGGGAGTGCATCAAGGATTGCCTCTGAGCCCCTTCTCGTTTTCTCTGATGATGGACCGACTAACAGATGAGGTCAAGCGGGAATCCCCATGAACTCATTCACGATAACCACATAAAATCAGTTTGAGGTCAGTAAGCACAACCAGAGTTATTATATAAGGTGCGCCTGATTATAAGTCTCACTGTCGATTTGAAAGAAAATTAAAGGATTTTAAGTGTGCCTTATATTCTGAAAAATAAGGTACTTTATATGTTGTCGGTCTAAAACGGGTCTCTTGAAAATCAGTCCTCGTGACTCAATGAGACTAACCTGTACAAACAAAGGTTGAATGAAAACCAAGACGTTGTGCTGCCCAATGCTCGAGTGCTTTAATGTTCACTGTTTGTGCAAATGAAGAGAGGTCTTTTGTTTTCGCTTATTTCCAAAGAACTCAGAACACCGATACAGTCATTATTTGTCAGAATACTACGGACTATATCAAAAAGAGTTATATTCCTTGACTGCGCTCCGACTTGTCTCAGACAGTTTTTATTTTCAGAATATTCATTGCAGGAAAGCTCAAACTGTGCTTAAAAATTCAGGGCATGTGCCACGAGTTTTCCTTAGACACGTTTCAATACCGCTGGTTCCACATGCGCGGATGCACTGCATCATTGGCTATCATGGTGTATTTCTAACGCCTGGGGTCTCCTACTGCCTTTGCATGTATGTAGTACAGTACGAGCAGGTAGATCAGCAACAGAATGAATGGGCGGCGGAGGCAGCAGTGAGGTAGACCAGAGAGATTAACTGGGAAATTGACACTGACAAATCTCATACATTATGGCTTGCTGGGAGCCGGCTATCGGCAGAACAGGCAGCAGGTAGCATATCCTATAAATGGCTCTCTGCCTTTTTTTTTAATAGGCTGCTAGTAGCAAGCTGGAAAGCTGAACCTTCCTGTTGTGGAAAGCACGGATGATAAGAAAGCAGGTGTGCTTGGAGACGTTTAATTTGAATAATATGTTTACAGGCAGAATAATGAATGGAATGAAGGAGATGAGAGTAATTAATTTGAGCTTTACCAGCTAAATAACAAAGCAAATAAAGGCTAAATGTTTCATTTCCCTTTGGACTTGAAGCTTTTTTCTGCTCTTACCTGCTTAAATGAGATAAACCTAAACTCCTTTGAAAAAGAGACCTAAATAATAATGTTAGTAGCTTCTGATATGTTCAGAGGGTGTTTGCTTACTTTTCACTTTTGTTCAAAACATAAAATAGCATTTATGTGAGTGTCCACAAAAACATGGTTAGTTATTATTGTCATAGTTATTGTCATTGTTAGTTTGACTAAATACTCTCTTTTTATATAGTCCCTTTTTTTTTTTTTACTTTGATAAAGTTTAAAATATCTTTAAATGCTTTTACATTTCTACTAAAGGGTTAGTCTGGCCATCTGTGTAGTGATGTTCTGTTAAATAGTTAATAATCGTTAGTATCATTAGCCGTGGCATCAGTCATAGAACACAAAGTCACGAAAAAAGAGACAAAATCTTCATACGGCTAGGCCGGCGCTATTCAGCTAAACTGCTCAGGGAGCCACAGTTACTGAAAGCCAAGAGCTCAGGGGGCAGTCATCCAGCACTTATTGTCATTAAATAAGTTTGTTTTATGGTTTAAAATCTAGTTTTATTTTAAAATGAACCCAATGGTGGGCCGAACTGAGTTCACTCGTGGGCCTGATTTGGTCCCTGGGCTGCCAGTTGAATAGAAAACCTTGTTTTTTGTTTGTTTCCTTTTCATGGTTTTCCACAGCGAGTCATCCTTCTCCATGTCATGCTGTCTTCTGCATCCTCTGTCCTCACTTCAACAACTGTACCTCCATGTCCTCTCTCGGCATCCGTGCATTTCTTTTTTTTTTTGTCTTCCACTTTGTGTTTGTTCTGTCGCCTGCATTTCTAACATCCTTCTACTAATACACGCGCTGTCCTCTGCACACGTCCAAACCTTCTCAGACTGGCCTCTGATAATCTCACTCCTAATCTGATCCATTTGTGTCACTCCTAAGAGAACAGCTCTGCCACTTCCAGTTGTGTTTCCTGTCTTTCTGTCAGGGCCACTGCCTCCAAACCATACACCACAGCTGGTGTCACTACTGCTGCCACCACTTCTCTCAGAAATCACTCCTGAAACTTTTCTACACCCACTTCCACTATTTGCTCTTTTTTCCCCTCTCTTCCTCTTCTTCAACACGAGTCATCCTACACATCTCTGTCCAATCCTGTGTGGCCACGCTCTCCTGCCACAACATTACAGTCCTGTCTTTCTGAGGCCACCCATTCACACAATGTAGTCCACCACCTTCCCTCATTTCATTCTGTGACACCAAACCTGCCCATCATGTCCTCTTCTCCTCTGCTATGTTCACCAACATGATAGTTCAGGTTGGGGATAACCACTGACAACTTTCAACTTCAGATCGCCTACATCTACCTTCAGACACACTATCTGACACTCTTTTCACCTCTACTGATTTTCTTGTAAACTCTTCCTCCTTCACCCCACTCTATTTTTCTTGCTATCCACACTATGGTAACAGCTTCAACCCAGCCCCACGTGGTCTCTTGCACACATAAAACATCAATCATCCTGCTTTGCATCATGTCAGCCTGCCCTCTACCTTTGCCTGTCATTCTCCATACGTGTGGGTAGCCTAACGAGGGCTCATTTTAATAGTTTTTTTCAAGTTTATAAAACAGCTCTTTTACAAAATGACAGTGTGAAAGAATGTTACACTATCGCAGGACACCATTTGTAAAGTTTATTTTACCAATCAAATAAAAATCATTATTCAGTTGAGAAACAGCAATAAACCATGTCATGCCAAAGTGTAGAGTTAATATTAGCTAATGTAACGTCATTTTACAGCAACATGACATCTAAGTGTTCTTTTATAAACATTAAAATGAAGTAAAATCAACCCTGGTTTGTCAGTTATTTAGTCTTGTGTGGGCAAATACTTCTGTAGTTTGTTATACTCCGTCCCTGTTACTGATGTCATGACTGATAAGATATTGCCATTTTTTCCGCCGTACACGTCGCACCACCCCATAAGTCTCATCAGTCCAAACATGTCTAATAAAGTGGAAAAATCCATAAATACGTCGCTTCGCCGTGTACGTCGCATCTATTATGCGTCTCCGCTGACAACTCAGAAATGTGGGTCAGTGTTGTGCCAAAAATCGATTGGCTGCCAAAATGGCAGTCGTGGGAGCGTGCACGGGAAGATTTTAACAAGAATTTAACAAGATTAACACTTAAAAACAATTTTTTTTTTGCTCAAAATTATAGTAAAGGTGTGTCACTGTTTAACTTTTACTCAATAAATGCACTTTGATGGTCAAATCAGCTGCATTTTCAAAAGCTGATATGTGGAAACATGAACACGCAGAGGGACGACTCGCTGTGCATTTCTTCGAAATTTAACAAGATAAGCACCTAAAACAAATACAGGTTGTCCTTGACCTATGGCGGTCTCTACCTACGGCGCTCCGTACTTACGGCGCCGCCCCCAGTGATGTCATTGCGCCGTACGTTGCCTTTTTTATGCAGCATT